>CM039679.1:142080203-142095203 GCA_022537955.1 Schmidtea mediterranea | reverse complement strand
TTTTGATTGAAATATGTGTGTTGTTTTACCCGATATAAGGAAAAACTATGGATCAATTTTAAGAAAATACAGTAATTTATGAATTATCATGATTAGAATTTGATTAAAGTGTTAGAAAGTGTTAAATTTGAGATAAAACTGATTTAATTTGTAAATAATGTTATTTACTTTTGAAGAAATTTTAAAAATAAAGACCTTCAGCAAATTGCGTAAGAAAATAGTAGTTATTGAGTATATATTAAAATACCAAAGTTTTTGACAAGTCTTGATAGGTCTTTAATAAAAATTTGTTAGTACTTGAATAAGAAATTTTAAAAAAAAGTTCTTCAACACAGTAGCAAATCTTAAAGAACTTAGTACTTATCAGTTAATTAAATTAACTAAGTTGTAAAATTAATTGACAAAAATTTTTTAGATTTTTAAAATTTTAAGATTGTTAGGTAATGTTCTAGCGTACTTGTTGAATAAAAATTAATTATGTTATCAACAGCTCATAGTTTTATCGCTACCAATCTCTTTCATTCTGGCAAAATAATCGTAAAAATATTTAAATTATCAAAAATTGTCAATTAAAAAAACATTAAATAATAGCGTAACCAAATATTTTTAAATTACTAGTCAATTTTAGTTTTTAAATTTAATTACAAATATAATAATAAAATCAAATAAATACTGAATACATGAACGAACCAATTTCTTAAAGAACTTGAACACGGTATCGTATATTCTTATTCAGATTCAATAATTCATTAAAATTAACCAAAATCTTATTTTTATAATTTTGAAAACCGTTAATCAAATGAAATGTATCAATTCACTAAAGTATCCATTCTTTTGACAATGATAATAACCGAATAAAATCCTCTTAAAATAAATTCCTCCACTGACCTATTGTTTCCCCTTAAAAAAATAAAAAAAAAATCGAACTCTCAAAACCAATCATTCCCTCTTCAAATGGTCATTTTTCACTCCATTATACCAACTTATATTCATATTTTTATAAAAAGCCTATCAAGTTAGATAATATTTACCTTTTGAATACCAATATTCATTCCAGTAAAATTTCTTAGAAAATATTATAAACTTACTTCTCTTGACCAATCCATTTCCATCAATAACAATTATTTTCCAGCCATATTCAATTTTTTCATAAAAACAAAATCATAAAAACAATACAATTTAGATAATATTTACCCCTTAAATAACAATATTTAACCAAACCCAACCCCCTTAAAAATTCGACAACAAACTTTGCTTAATTACTATTTCGCACTAAACTAAATCTCACTCTAGAGCAATCATTTCCCATCACAATATACACTTACTCTTTACCCTACCAACTATTATTCATTATTTTATAGAAATCAGCACTTTAAATAACGATATTTAACCGACTCAGTACCATAAAAATCACTCAACCAAATCTGTTCTAATCGATTATTTCCCCTTAAAGCAATGATTATAAATTTTTGTTCTTAGCCAATTGTCTCACTAAAATAAATAAAAATTCTCTTTAAATAACATTAAATCAAGCTATATTCATTATTTTCATTAAAAAATCACCGGACATATCGATATTCAACTGAAATAAAATTTCTCTGAAATCCCCTTTAAAATAAAATCCTCTCCTTGACCAATCAAATTACCTTAAGAATATCATAAATTCTCCCTCTTAACAAATCATTTCTCTTAAATAACAATTAACCCCACCCTTATATTCATTAAATTTTCCATAAAAATCACCGAACTTTACTATTCGATATTCAACCGAATAAATTTCTGAAATCGCCTTACAATAGAATTCATTCTCATGACCAATCCTTTCCCCCTTAAAAGATCATAAATGCTCTTCTTTAACAAATCATTTCTCTTTAAATGGACATATATTTCCACTCTCTTCAAAAAGATTTACAACAACATATTCATATCTATCTGAACAAAATCCCCCTAAAATATTATAAATCCTCATCTATATTCTCGCATTTAGAAAATATTTACCTCTTGAACACAGATATTACAACCAACTTTAACCCTTAAAAATGATCAAACAAACTTGTTCTATAATAGATTATTCTCCTTAAAAAATATCATAAAAAATTACTCTTACCAATCATTTCCAAATTGAAATAACAATTCCCCCCAACTGCACCAATAATATCATATTTTTAAAAACCTGTACAAAGGTAAAATTTCTTTAGAAATCTATTGTTAACCCGACACTCCTTAAAAAATTACATCATTTCGAATCATATTTACTATATGTATTTCAACCAACAAAATCCCTTAAAATTATCAAAAAATTTTGAATTTTACCAATAAAAATTAAATTTTCTTAAGAAGATTAACAAAATTGTTTATCATCATTTTCCATGGCGAAAATCACCACAATTTTGTCTTCTGGCAAACAATTTCAAGCAATTAAAAAATTCATCAAAAATGACTAAAATCGAATAAAGTCTATGTTTCCCACCATAAATTAAATTATTGTAAATAATATATCATATTGCTCATTAAAATTTAATCAGTAAATCAAGTATAAATTCAATAAAAATTACCACGTCAACCATTAGAGATATTATCCAATGATTTTTCATAACTATACTGATAACCACCACTGAGCATCCTCTAAAAATCTCTAAAATTATACTACTTTTGTGATTGATATCCATGAAACAATATTAGATTTGAAAATGAAAGTAAATTATTGACCCTTTATTATTACACTGTAAAAATCAATTAAAATTTTAGGTTTCACTAAAATATTTTTAAAAAATTTAACTGATTTAATAACAACCATTAAATACGAACATTAAAATTATAATAAAATATCATTTACTATTCAAAATCTATCAGTCAAATGGATTCTAATTGAGCGTAAATAATTATCTTATAATAGAGTTTCATAAACATTTTGATCCTAAATTTTTTATTTATTTATTTATTTTTAATTAAAATAATCCTAAATCAAGTCAATCTAAATAAAATTAGGAACAAATTAATTGTTTTCTAAAATTAGTAGACTTACCACTAAACTTTCATTCAATAATTTCATTAAAAACGATAATCAAACCTTAAAATCCATTAAAATCAAAAGAGAAACCATAAAATTCACAAAGATGATTTAAAATTTACTAAAATAAATACCTCGCTAAAACTTAAGATATTACTTAAATTATAATTAAAATTTTCCCTAAAAGCTCTAATTGATTACATAGCCTAAAATTAATTGTTATTTTTGTCGAGTACAACCTAATCTATTGAAAGATGTAATTATTTAGTTAAATTTTTCATTGAAATAACAAGTCAACAAATGGAATTTTAATTAGAAACATTATATTCTATAAAGAAAATTTTCACGTGAAGAAGTAATATCGGTGAGATAGTACATTAAGTGACTTAAAATCGCTTGAAATACTGAAAAACAGTGGCGATAGCTAAAAGATATCTACTTACAATAGATTGAAATATCAATTGATATTCTTAATAACTTACGAAGGGTAATATAACTTTGAATGGAGAAATTATACATCGAAGAGAAAAATATTCGTTGACGAGGAAAAAACATTCATTGAATAAGGAAAACATTAATTGAAGAGAGAAAATATTCACTAACAGAGGAAAGCAATCATTAAAGTGAGAAAGATATAATTGAGCTAACAAATATTCAGATGAATCGAGAATTGCTATTAATTAAAAATTAGTCGGATAAAATTTCTCAATGATGAGATGAGAATATCAATTAAATATTGGAAATTACTTAAATAAATTGCGTCTGGAATTATTCAATGATCAACAAATATACATAAAAGATGAAAATATTACTGAAAATCAATTGTACTTAAGAGTGTATTAATACTATTATATAAATTTAAAACTTTTAACAATTGAGCATAGATTTCATCGGTTAATTATATTTAAATAGGGATATATATTTTTTGATGGATTACTTATGCGGCTCGGAAGAATAGTTTATTTAAAAACAATAAACCGTGCGCGTAATACTAATTCGCGAATAACATCCAAATACTGAATATTAGAAAAATCAAATCTAAGTCTCTTACAATAGTTAAATTCAAACACATGAATAATATATTTGAAATGAAACATTATGGATATCTATTGCTTTTTAAGGAATTATTATCTAAATGTATTAATGTCGATAAAACTTATATTTAAATACTTTTATATGTACACTATTGACAATATATTATTTTCAATTCTAAATTTATTCTATTATTTGGAAATTATATCGGAAATTAGTTAAAAATTTTTATGATTAGTAAATAGAATATTTTGATTTAGTTTTATACTCCAAATAAAACTTTTTGGACAAATTAAAAATATATTTGAATAATCTCTTTTTATAAATTGATGGCTTATAAAAATAAATATTATCCAAATGCTAAAATTAAATTAAAAATTTTATTCAATTGTAAAACTATGACAAAATATTAATTTAAATTCAAAAATATAAGAACATCAAAAATATTGTTATTTCTAAAAGTAAAATTATAACATTTTATAAAAAGCAATAATTAATATAAAACATACATCAATTTTCCTGAATTTTATTTAATATTAACAAAATACTAAATGTTTCTTATAATCATAATTACCCAAATTATTCAATCTATTCAATTGTATTGTACATATTCCATTATTTGTTGACTTTCTACTTAACATTCTTCCTACTTATTATATCCACCCATATTTTATAGTATTAAATTTGCCGCATTTGTTGAATATTCGTAGGGATTTGTTATATTCTATATACATAAGATATATAGATATATATGATATTAAATTTGCCAAGATTTATTGAATATTCGTGGATTGTGTGAAATCGCCGGATTGTATATATTCGCTGAATGGATTTGTATATATATTCATAATACATAAGATATATATATATGAATATTAAAATTTGTCAGGATTTAATTTTTTGACAGATTCGCCGATTAGTTATTACGCGGCACGGTGATTGTTTAATAACTATTATCTTTCCGCGCATAAGTATCCATCAAAAATATATATCCTATTTAAATATAATTAACCGATGAAATCTACTCAATTTTGTGTTAAAAAGTTTTAATTTAATATAATAGTAATTAATACACTCTTAAAGTACAATTGATTTTCAGTAAATATTTTCATCTTCTTATGTATATTTGTTGATCAATTGAATAAATCAGACCATTTATTTCAAGTATTTCACAAGTTTAATTGATATTCATCTCATTCATTGAGAAATTTACCGACTAATTTATTATAAAGCAATTCTCGATTCACTGAATATTTGGTTAAGCTTCAATTCATGGTTTCTCACTTTAATGACTTAGCTTTCCTCTTTTTAATTGAATATTTCTCCTCTTCAATTAAATGTTTTCCTTATTCAATGAATGTTTTTTTTCCTCGTCAACGAATATTTTTCTCTTCAGATGTATATTCTCCATTCAAAGGTATATTTACCCTTGTAAGTTATTAGATATCAATTGATATTTCATCTATTTAGTAGATAATCTTTTAGCTATCCCACTGTTTTCAAGTAATTCAACGATTTTAGTCACTTATTCTACTATCTCACAATATTACTTCTCACTGACAATTTTTTCTTTATAGAATATAATCTTTACTAATTAAAATTCCATTTGTGGACTTGTTATTTTCAATGAAAATTTAACTAAATAAATTACCATCTTTCAAATAGATTTAGGTTTACTCGAAAAAAATAAAATAATTTTAGGCTATGAAATCAATTAGAGCTTTTAGGGAAATTTATATAATTTAAGTTAATATCGTAGTTTTAACGAGCGTATTATTAGCTAAATTTTAATCATCTGGTGATTTTATGGTTTTCTTTGAATTTTAATGGATTTAAGGTTTGATTATGTTTTTAATGAAATTATTGAAGAAATTAGGTAAATCATTAATTTTTAGAAAACCAATATAAATTTCTTCCTAATTATAATTAGACTTGATTTTAGGATTATTTTAAATAAATAAATAAATAAATAAAAAATTAATCAAAATTTTATGAAAACATTTATTTAGATAATTATTTACCGAATGTAAGAATCCAATTGGACTGATAGATTTTTGAATAGTAAATGATTTTAATTATAATTTTATGTTCTATTTTAAATAGTTTGATTAAATCAGTTAATTTTTAAAAATATTTTAGCTGAAACTAAAGATTTTAAAATTGATTTTTACATTAAATAAAGGGCGTCAATAATTACTTCATTTTCAAAAACTAATTTATTCATGGATATCAATCACAAAAGTAGTAATAATTTAGAGATTTTTTAAGAGGCATGCTTCAGTTGGTTATCAGTTATAAGTTATGAAATCATTGATATATTTCTAATGGTTGACTGGTAATTTTTATTGAATTTATACTTGCATACTGATTAAATTTTAATGAGCCAGATATTGATAATATTTTACAATAATTTAATTATGTGGGAAACATAGAACTTATTCGATTTTAAGTCAATTTTTTGATGAATTTTTTTAATTGCTTGAAATTGTTGCCAGAACAAAATTGTAGTGGATTTTCGATGGAAAATGATGAAAACAATTTGTAATACTTTAAAGAAAATTTATTTATTGGTAAAATTCAAATTTTTATGATAATTTTAAGGGAATTTGATTGGTTGAATACATATAGTAAATATGATTCGAATGATGAATTTTTAAGGAGTAGTCGGTTAAACATAGATTTCTAAAGAAAATTTTACCATTGTAGGTTTTTAAAAAATAGTATATATGGTGCAGTTGCGGGGGAAATGTTATTTCAATGGAAATGATTGGTTAAGAGTAAATTTTATGATATTTTAAGGAAATAATTGATTAAGAACAAGTTTGGTTTGATATTTTTAAGGGGTTAAGTTGGTTGTTGGGAATATCTGTGTTCAAAGGTAAATATTTTCTAAATAGGAGAATATAGATGAGGAATTTATAATATTTTTAGGGGATTATGTTCAGATAAGATATCAATATGTGTGTAAATCTTTGAAGGAGAGTGGAAATATTGTCATTTAAAGAGAAATGATTTTTAAGAACAGGAATTTTATGATCTTTTAAGGCGGGGAAAGGGATTGGTCATGAGATGAATTCTATTGTAAGGCGATTTTCAAGAAATTTATTCGGGTGAATATCGATATAAGTCGGTGATTTTTATGAAAATAATGAATATAGGTGGTATTGTCATTTAAAGAGAAATGATTTGTTAAGAGGAGAATTTATTGATAATTCTTAGGGTAATTTGATTGCTCAAGAGAGGAATTTTATTTTAAGGGATTCAAGAAGAAATTTATTCAGTTTGAATATCGATATGTCGAGCTGATTTTTATGAAAAAATATTGAATATAGTTTGAATATTGTCGTTAAAGAGAAATGATTGATTGGAGAGTAAATTTTATTTAGGGGGAAAAAACAATGGCTAAGAAGAGAAAGTTATTAATCTTTTAAGGGAAATAATCGATTAAGAACAAGATTTGTTGATATTTTTAAGGTTTTAGTTGGTTAAGTATCGTTATTTAATAGGTGATTTTTATAAAAAAAAAAAAATGAATATGCGTAAAGTAGAGGAGAAAGTGCTTATTGATGGTAAAAGATTGTCAAAGATGAATTATTTTAAGCGGGATTTCAAGAAATTTATTCGGTTGAATATCGATATAAGTCGTTGATTTTATTGAAATAATGGAATTATTGTTGGGGATTATTGTCATTTAAAGAGAATGATTGGTTTGAGAGTAAATTTTATATTATTTTAGGGGCTGAAAACGATAGGTCAAGAGGGGAATCTTACCTTTTAGGTGATTTATTCGGGTTGGATACTCAAAGTCAAAAAGATGGGATACTTAGTGAAATCGATACATTTTCATTGACGTTAAGGGCTTATCAAAAATACGAATATACAATAAGATTCTTGGTTAATTTTTATGATCCATTTGGAATCTGAATAAAATTGCATACGATACTAGCAGTAGGTTTACTGCCTGTTCAGTTCTAAGAAATTTTCGATTCATGCATTCAAGTAATGTTATTTGATCTTATTATTATTATTTGTAAATTTATTAAAAACCTGAAAATTTAGACATATTAGTTATTTTAACAATTAATAGTACCCATTGTATCTATGCTTGCTTAATTGACAAATTTTCTGCAATGAATTTAAATATTTACGTATTATTTTCCATGGATATGAACTGAGAAATGTGACGATTAAAAAACTATGAGTCTTGTTGATAAAATACATTTAATTTTTATTCCAACAATATAATACACTAGAAACAATTACCTAACTCAGATCTTAAAATTATTGTAAATAGGTTACTAACAATTATTTTTTTTTTTCATATTATTTATCCAACTAGTTTAATTTTAATTAACATCTGATAAGTACTATCGTCTTCTTTTTACGAGTTTGAGCTTGTTACCATTGTGGTTGGAAACTTTTTTTTTTTTAAAAAAATTCTTTGATTCAATATAACTAATACAATAAAGTTTTACTTTTATAAGATCTAATCACAACTTGTGCAAAAAATGATAAAACTTTTGTTTAATTTTTTAATAAGTATTACCAATAACTACTATTTTCTTACCAATTTGCTGAAGGTCTTATTTTGTCTTTTAAGGAGTCTTCCGAAAATTTTAACACTGATACTGGTCTCACAACTTTAATCAAATCTAATCCTCGATGATAAGTTGCAAAAATATGAATGCGTTATTTTCTTAAAAAATGTCCATAGTTTTTCTAATATCGGTAAACAAACACCTTATTTCAATCAAAAACAGCGTGGGCTTGTCATGCTATAAGATTATTTACATTCTTTTCTATAACAATCTCAAGACTTTATCAATTACAATAACTAAAACTATTTTTATCATTTAACATATACACATTATTAGCCATAAAAATAAATATTTTCATAAATTGTTGAAAAAACATAATAACCATATTTTCATTAAAGTTTTTCCATAAACACTGTAACATATCGATGTTTAACACAATCACAATTGAAGCCATAATTAGTTTTGATATTTATTTGCGACATATTTCTTAAAAATATAGAATTTTTCTTTTAACTTTTTACAAAAACATTACAATTGTTCTCTTAATCCCTGTGGATATACGTATTGAACCACAAAGTTTGAACATATACTTCATTCTATCTATTCATATATTATGTTCAGTTTTATTATACTTTGTTGTCGAAATTATTTATATAAACATAAATATGAATAATAATCGTCATATAATAAATAACATTGTTTGGTTAATATTATTAAAATAATAAAAATATACAGATAATAATTACATCAATTAATAATAATAAATAAAAAATATATTAATAATGAATTAATAATAACACTGTAAAATTAACAAAAATGATATCAAAACACTATTTATATATAATAATTAGGAAATAAATAACTGAATAGATGATTTAATAATACATAATACTAAATCAGAATGAAATAAAATTGATTAAAGAACATTAAAACACTACTTATAAAAAATAAGTAGTATATTTAAAATTATAAATGTTTAAAATACTATGACATGAACCTACTTTTAAAAGATGACCTTGTAAGATATATCATATGATCATTCAATAACCTTAGAATAAATAATAATAATTAAAATAGTTAAAACGATATACTTTAGTTATCAAATATAAAGTAAAATTTTATATTGAAAAATGACTTAGAAATAATATATAACTTTGAGAAAATATAACATTATATAATTAACAATACAATATTTATATTAATGTGTAATCATGTCTAAATTAGATATAATTAATAATCAGTAGTTAATAAATAAGTTAAACATATTTCCTTATAAAAAATGATCTTTATAATTAAATTAAAAATAATAGATGATTATTAAAAATAATAATACATAATAATCTAATCTATTATCAAGTTTTCAAAAGTATCAATAATAAATAAAAAAATTTTAAATAAATTTGTATATAAGTACATTAAAGTAGTATAATAATAATAATAATGAATAATAAAATAATAAAAATATTAATATTATATATATATATATAATTTTATATAGATATAAAAAAAATTGTTATGCTTTATATAAGTAAAATAGAATAATAAAGAAAAGTTAATAATAATATATAATAATAATATTAATAATAATAATTCAATAATAATCAATTACGAAATATTAAGGGCTATATAAGGATTTAAAAAAAGCAAAATAAAATTAGGTATAAAAATTCAAAATTAAAAAATAGGTAATTATTTTTTTATTAATATTATTATTATATACCGCTATAGTTAGGCAGTATCCGTAGGGTACTCAACCTTGGACTCTAGCGAACACACTTCTTAAAAATGGAAAAATAAAATTAACGAACTATGGTTTTAGCAAATGCAAACAAATTCAATGGGCAAGGGACATTTATGATAAAGCTACCTAAGGGCTTACATAGAAATAATGTTGACGAAACCATTACATCATCGAGGAAATGTGCAGATTCAAATTACCCTGAGAATAAAGATGATAGAAAAATGAAGATTCAATATTTTCAGGGAGTGAATAGGCAATCGGGAATTTAAATAGCCGATGGAATAAATATCAAACGAAAAAAGGAAGAATTCATGCTTCCACATTGTCAAAGCGAAATGTTGAATGATCGATAAACAATACAGAATGATGTGGAATCCTCGCATCGTCATGGGAAAATTGGCAGGAAGAAGCAATGGACCAAAAGGTTGGAGGAGCAAGCAAATGAAAATGCTCTGGTCTGTATTCGAAATTCAGAATTAAAAAAATGAACGCTTCAAAAATACCGCAGCTTATATCAACACTACACTGTGGATAGATAAAATTGTTAACAATCAACTGAACAAAATGTTAAGAAGCAAGGATGTCATTTTAAGAAAAACAAATGGCGTCAAGGGAAGAGATTAAAGAAAATAAGATCTTGTTATCGTGCGGAAGTAATGGACATGTCAGAACCAATCAGGATGTACCACTATCTATTGCGATAATGAATTATATAGGAAAAGACAATAAAGGGATGTCACCTAACTCCAAGATGGAGAATTGCGGGCATTTTAATTCGCATAAATCCATGGGAATAACAGAAGTGAAGTAGGAATTCAAATGACCAATATTCAATTATGAAGGAAGTTCAAAATTTTTAGTAGTTGGATAAATATATAATTGGCCACGATCTTTCATTGCGGAAAATACAATTATTTTAAAATTCTGGATAGACCAGTTGCATTGTCATTCGCGAACTTGGCAACAGCACAAAGCATTGGAAAAAGGTTGAATTCCAGAAAGAGGAAATTTTTTCAAATTGAAAACGGTCTGTCCAGGAAGATGTTTTGGAGGACCAAATGCAGGTCGGGATACACTTCGCCCTCGAAGATGTAAAGAACATAAGAAGAATATTTATTAACAATTGAAAACTGTGGATATGATGATGTAGAAAATACCAAAAAAGCAACGTTCAAGGAAAAATATTTCGTTTGGAAGAAATCAAAAGCTTCATAACAACCGGCTCAACAGCAATGACTAGAATTTTGCAGAAGAAATTGACCTTCACATCAGCAGAAGGATATGGAAAACTGATCGTGAAATTCAAAACTATTCAATTAAAATGGGCCATAGAAGGACGATCGAAACAATTGAGGGAGAGTTGGGTTTGATAATCACGAACAATTTATCAAATCCAACCAATATTCAGCCTTGGTCAAAGTATACTTCGCCGAGGAGCAGAAAGAGGAAAAACTCCATTGAAATTCATTGGAAGGTCGATGTGAAGAACTATTCGTAAAAAACCAGCTTACAAACAATGAAAAAGAAACGGTCATTCATTATAAATGTTGGATTCAAAAACACTGAAACTTAAATGAATAATTAATGTTTTTATATATTAGTTAAAAATATTAATTTATCTCGGTCTTTTTGATTTATGTCGTCCCATACTTAAATGCGTGGATACAATAAAATCATAAATAGTCTCAAATGAGTTAAGTATTATAAAAATTTATGTTTTTTATTTGAGAAAAAAATTGTTAATTTCTTTCAAACTGAATTAATTTCTTTATTAAACAAAAATTGGAAAAACTCAATCTATATTAATAATAAAAAAAAAAAAAAAAAAATTTCACCAATTCCTCTACAACAAATGTCATTTTATTTCCGGCATCTTTCTTCTTTACGATATTAAAGGAAACAAAAAACTTTCTAAATTCCAAAAACCCAAATTCCATTTTTTGGATAAGCATGTTTCGGGTGATTTTGGTAATATTTGACACTGTGACGCAATAATATATCAATACGGAGACGACTATTACGCAATGGAAAAAGATTCGAACATCCAGGCCCGTAACACAAGGCATCAATATGGTAAACATGAAAATGGCCGATGATGTTGTGGGAGGGTGTTTTCCCGGTCGTTGGCAGTTCTGATAAAATATTATAAATTAAATTCGGAGGTAAAAAAAAATCGGTTTACAATTTCTGATTCTTGATTTGTTAATGTCAAATAAACCATAAGTGAATCCAAAAACAGAATCAAACAACTGTCAACAGAGGGGAGGGTAGCATTGTTTGGTGCATTCTTTGGTCAGGATTCCTTGTGACGGCAATTGGGCTGAACATGAGTAAGATATTGTAATTGAGGGGGGCCAGGAGGCTGTGTAATCTTATTTTCGTTTGATAAACTTTTTTTGGTGAATAGTTGGTGCACTATGCTTTGATTTGGGTTCGTCCAATTCTGTGGTTTGAAATCTGATGGTTGTTGTTGCGTCATTGGTTTAGTATCTAAGATTAGCTCCAATTCAATTGGGAAAGTGAATTGATAATAACAAAAAAATAAGGATTACCATTTTTACGGGGTTCAATAAATGCAAATTGAAACGTTGCACAACGTCTATTGATGAGCCAATTAGGCTGAAACTGGGCGTAACAGAGTCATTTGCTGTCTGAGTTGCGTTGGTGTGTTCCAACCCAGAGCATGCCGGGTGTGGACTAGTGTCATTCTCGGGCATTCGGGTTGAAGGGAAAAGCATTGGCGTCATTGATTTGGCCGCGAGAGGGGTTGTTTGTGGTCTAATTATTTAGAAGCCAATTATCAAATTAGGCTAATAATACGATTATTATATTATTATATTATTATTTATTTTTATATTATTATTATTATTATTAATTATTATTATATTTTTTGTGATTATTTATTATTAATATTATAATTATTATTATTTGTTATTATTACTATTACTAATTATATTCAAACAATATTATTATTGTGATTATTATTATTATTTAATTATATCAAATTTTTAAAATATAAACTAAATAAAATACATATATTTTCTGTTTTTTTCAATAAATGCAATAGGAAGCCGACAAATTGTAAAATCTGTTTCGTTTTATGCAATTAATTTTGAGTGTAAATTCAAAATAAATGCTGACAATTTATTCAGTAGTTAAAATTCATCGACATTTGAATGGGAGTTTATTATTTATGTCATACGCGCTAACAAAATTATTAGAATGGAAATTAATCTTAGATTAATTCATTTTTAATATTTTTAAAATTTCTATTTGTTTATGGTTTTAAAATGTAAATAAGGGAAGTTCATAATTCATACAATTACTTCCACTTATGTTCATAATTTTATCCTGTTGCAAAAATAGAATAGTTTTAAATTGTTTAGTCTATGATGTAAAACTTTGTTTGAATCCTTTCTCAAATGTATTGATACGGATGACGCTCATTGAGATGGACAAAAGCCATTACAAAACAACCAATTAAAACACAAATTAAAGTTAATTATGAAATTATGATTTTATTTTAAATTTATTTTTTAAATTTTGATAATTCGAGGGCGAATCTTTATTAAAGGGGAGATATGTTGGGGTTATCACGAGAAAAGCACAGTTAAATCGATAAAACACAAAAATGATAAAGTGCATATAATTAAAAAATTATAAAATACGAAAAGTAATACTTGATCGGGGAAATTTGGTATGTTGAACGGCCAAATTGAGAGACGAGTCCAGAATAATAATAAAAATTTAGTGGAGGGTCCTAGAATAATATAATATAAAAAAAGAAATTAATAAGAAAAATTAATTTACTAATGGGAAACCCGAGTCAATGGAAAGCCCGAGGCAATGGGAAACCCGAAGAGATACGAAAACCCGAGAGCTGAGGAAAACCCGAGAGATGAGAAAAACCCGGCGCACAGACGGAATAATAAATTAGCCTAAACAACATTGATGGCGCGCGCTAAGTTACGGAGAGGCAGTTAATTCATAATTTGGCAATTTGGTAATGGACCAAACGTTGTTGACAAATGCCGGACTGGAAAGTAATTATTCTTTGATAATTTAATAATGCAGAAAACATTGTTTGCAATCGTCGGCAAAACAGTCTGAGCAGGAGTATAAAAGAAAGAGGGAAAAAAGAAAGGACAGTTTTTCACTAGACAAGAACAAAGTTATTATAAACAGTACGAAAGAGGCAGAGTGAATCAAACGGGGAAATAGCAGTTAAATAGGTTTAGTCGAGGAATCCAAATTCCAAGTAAAAAAATCAAAGTTATCTATTCAGAAAGGGTTGGTTCTCCCTGGACAACCTACCCTCAGATAAACAGGCTCATACAATTGTTCAGAGAGTGCAAATCAATTAGTGAAAGTGTGATAACAATAATTGAAACAAACGGATTGATCGTGTATTGTGATAAAGTGCAAATAAAATTATTCTGTGTTGGGTTTGCTTATTTGATTGGGAAAAGGACACGAGAGTCAGAGGTGAACCGACTTACAATAATAACTAACCCAACATAATTATTACTTCTATGTTCTCTTACTCTTCTGTTTATACATACATTTTACTTTTCGCAAATTCTGCTGCTCTTGATTCCTTTGAAAGTTCTAATCCTCTCCTCGGGCTTTCTTCCTTATATAAATTTTCTCTTTCCCATATTAGTTCGTTGGATCCTCGA
>CM039679.1:142017041-142080178 GCA_022537955.1 Schmidtea mediterranea | reverse complement strand
ATCCTCAAACTCTTATTATCGATCTTTTTCTCACCTCCCTTTGCGTATCTTTGTCTACTTCCAACTGCCGAATCCTTCTAATCTGGTTTATTGCTTGTTTTCTGACATCGCATATTAATCTAAATGGAAGAGTTGGAATTTTCCTTCAGTGTTCTCGTTTCGCTGCTCTCCCCTTTTCCCATTTCGCGAGTTTTCCTTTGCCAGTTAGATGCATTTACTTCATCTGGTAGTTCTGACTTCCCGCTAAAGTAAAAATCCTTGGGCGGCCAATTTCTTGGTGTCGGTCGTAAATACTTTATGCTGTTGAATGTTAAGAATAGTTTTGTTCCTCTTTCTTCAGCCTGTTCGTCTCTCACTCTCATTGTGTGAGAATCCGCTTTCACGGTTTGCGTGGCATCTTGTGTCTGTGTGTCTTTATAGTATACAATTGCGCTGCTAGTGCATTAAACTTTCTCTTCCTCTTCTGTTTTTTCCATAGTCTCGTCCATATCGAATCTTGTTCCTTCTCTCATCTGTACTGTATCTAACTCGCTGTTTCCGCTTGCCATCTAATATCGTCATTATTTTTGAATTTTGTTTCCTGATTTTCTGATTATTGTAATTTTTTTGATTTTTATGTGTTTGTTATTTTTTATTTACATATTATTTACACTTTCTTTTTCTCTTTACAATGTCTTGTCCGCTTCCTCTACTTCTAATTTATGTACAATGTTCCTCTGTAAGAATCCTTTTCCTGTAATCGTTGTTCGATAAAACGTGTGCATACCAATTGCCTATTCCAGTCAGTGTTGTCTTCCCATCTGTGGTTCATTTTCCTGTTCTGATTGGGTTACGAGTATTCCTCTTTCCTTTTCATTGTTGTATCATATTTTGTTTGAAAGGCCATGTTAACACATTCATCTTTAATCTCCTCTTCCTACTCTGATGAAGACACTGAATGTGGGTGCCTGCTTGCATTTCCCAATCTCCATTTGGATATTATTCAATGCCCAATTTGCATCCATTCCCACTGTATATGTTGGTTGGACATCTAGGAATCTTTGGTTCCATCTTTTGCTCTTGCGAGTTTTCTGCGAATTCGGTTATTTTCCATTAAATGGGCTGTAGATGTTTCGGTTCATGAGCTGCGTTGCCTCTAGTTCCTTTATGCTGTTGGTCATCTGCTTGCATCTTCCTTTCCATTCGGTCATTTCTGAGTGTATTTCCTTGTCTTTTCTCAAAGTTTCTTCCTGGATCTAATATTTCTCTCATTAGGCCTTTTGCTGCCATCATTTTCTGTTCGTAGCTTTTACTTCCCATCCAAACATTCCTATCGTTTTCATCATATTTCGTATGCTCGATACTGTTCCTATCATATGCTTTTTGCATCTCCCCAATTGATTGTGCTGACAATTGAATAACTCTTAAACGGACATTTGACTGGTTTCCGATACATTCTTTCCCAATGTTTCCTTTAATTGACTTTATCTTTCCTGTGCAGTTGTTTGCGCATACTCCTTCGTATAGATCGCATATTTGTTCCTTTTTGGATTCCGATGTTCCCATTTCTATTTTTACCCATTCTCGACAGTCCACAGAATTCGCAAAATTTTTCCTATCTCTTTGATGCACACTTCGGGGTGTTCTTTTCATAGTCTTTTCGTTGGATGGTTTGACAATATTTTCGCATAACTGTTTCGTTATATTTCACATTCATTCGTGTGAATTTCGCGGCTTCCTTCATCCAATCCTTTCCATTCGCATTCGGGATCTCGGCATTGGACTAATAGATTATTATTTCCCTTGTTGTAGGCTTATCACGTTGTTGTGGGATTCTTCATCTCCTTCAAACGTTCGCTCACAACCAGGGCATTTTAACATTTTGCTTCTATCACTTTTATCGTACAGTCTTACATATTTGCATCCACATTTCGTGCATGCTCCGCTCCAATCCAGTAATTTGCATTTACCAACATTTTAGCCTTTCTTTTATATCGTTTACCACTCTAATTGCTTTCATTATTCGTCTCGTACCTTACGAATGGATTCTCCGCTTCCTCTTATTTTCTCGATATTTGTCTGAACATTCTACAAATATTTTCTGATTTTCATTGCTTGGCTTCTATCGTTTTATTATAATACATATTTACAAAAGTACAGTTTTAATTTACTCTCTGTCATCCGTCAGGTAATATCTGCATCGATGATATCCATAACCACAACTTGCTGGGATCTACGTGTTAGTTGCTGTTACGAATCTTCATAATTTCGATCAGCTTGCCATCTTAATATTGATCTGCTAGTGTTCGTTTATTCTCTTAATGTTAGTATGGTTCTTTGTTGCTCTTCTAAGTCTTATGGCTTGTTGTAAACCTCTGTTCACCACATTTCCTTAATACTAGATCGATATTTGTCCACTGAGTTTGCGCATTGTTGGTTATTAGTGTTATTAATCGCATTGTCGTCTCCATGTTGCCTCGCTTCCTTGACTTGGTATATTTCCACGATCAATTCTACAATCTCTATGGTACAATTGCAGCTGTAAGGGTTGTTGAATTCCTTCCACGAAACGTGGTATTCTAAGCTTTGGTTGTATTTGCATTATTCGATCCATCTGTGATTATAATACTCATTAATTCAATCGGGCATTCTCCCGGTGGTTAATGCTTGACGCATTTTGACAAGTATTTATACATAAAACTGTATACATGCTATACTACTATTATACTACGTAATAATTTACACTAATACAACCGTCCTTTTCCGTCTTATTACATCGTTCGCGGATTCGATACGCAGTGTCCGTATATCCCCGTAATCTCTCGTTCGTTATCTGATATACCATCGAATTCAATTGACCATTGTGTTTCGATAATGGGCGTCTTGAACAGAGTCCGAAATTTGTACTGACGAATTTCCTATGATTTCATATCCCGTTCTTTCTGCTCGTATGTCCAATTCGATATCGTAATTGAATTTTCTACTGCTGCGCCATAATCTTTTCCTCGTTGGTCTTTCTGCATTTAGTAGGTTCTCACCAGTTGAATTATTATCACATTACTACGCTTGCTACTACCGCTGTTGTTATCCAGATCATTTTAATCATGTAATCTTTTCGTTAGGCTGCCTGGTTGTGTTTCCTTGCTTAGTTTCTCCATTATTTTTCTCGTTGTACATTTTTGATGCTTTCTGGCAGTTGTAATGGCTCGTGAAATTGAAAGTAGCTGTCATCCATGAGCATTCCTTTTGCAGTCTCGTTTCTTAGTTTTCTCTCAATTGTTTGTTATGAGTTTGAATCGTCGCATTGACTTCGAGTTTCCTTGTTATCGTTCTCAATGTTCATGATTCCCTTTGGATGTTTATTACATATTTTTCCAAGTTTCTTTTCTTGGAATGCGATACTTTTGATTCTTTATTAGTTGGCTTTTTCACATTGGATCTTTGTTTACTAATCATTCCTTTGGGTTCGGATACGCAATTTTGTGATGGTTTCACCCGTGTTCTCAATTTAATAATTTCCTCTTCATTGCCGCATTACGATCTATACTTATAGTACTGCTTGCTTCTCTGACTGTCGTTGTACGGTTTCCTCTTGTTTCTTTTCGGATGCTTTGTCGTAGTCGATTTAGTAGTTTCTGTTATTGATATTCCATAAGCATCTCTTTCCCTTCTGAACGTGTAGCATATACTTTCCGCTTTCTTTCAGTTGGGATGCGGTTTCTTGATTTTGATCATCCCATTTGAAACTGACATTGATTCTTTCATCACGCGCTGTCTTTAGTTCTCAATATACACAAACTTTTGTAATGGGCATTGCTCATATTTCGACTAATTACTCTCTCCACTCTTTGGTTGATTCCACTTTAGTATATTTATCTTCATTCCGTGCTCGAGTGATAATGGCCTCTTCTTTGCTGTGTGAATTTTACATCCCAGGTTTTGGCAAGCGCAAGTATTAATTGTCGTTGTGGGACATATTATATACTGCATTGCCGCTCTAGACACCCATTCGCATTTCTTTCCTGCTCATTTCATTTCCAACACATCGATATATTTGTTTGTATACACACTGTTCAATGGTTTCTATTACTCGTTTATTATTCGTTAATTTGCCTATCCTGGCTCTACTTGATTCTACGGTTTTCTTCCTTTTGGCTAGCTATCTCTACATACGTCTTTGTGTCTGACCAGATGAAGTTTTCGGAGTCGTTCATTTCCAATCCTTTCCCCTGTTTCCTATTGATCGAATTGGCAACTATGCTTGTATTCATTGTTCCAGCTGTAAGCAATTTCCTTTACTGCGATTCTATTCATTAAGTTTTCGTATTCTGTAACGAGTTAATCCTTTCGTGATGTTTCGTCAGCTTCCGTTAACTTTGATGACGTAATAGTATCGATCATGTTTGTAGCAGGGTCGTGTCGGTTTTTGATTTTTGCTTGTTTGTGTCATTTTTAATTCTGTAACATCATCCCTGTTGTTTCGTTTTCTCTCGTTATTGCTTGTTGCTTCGTTCTTGACGTTCCTCGTTGGATTCTTTTTTCTCTTGTTTTATGCGTTTAATTCTCGTTCTCTAGTTATTTGGTCTAAGTCTTTGATCATCTGTTTTTGCTGCGTCACCTACCTCTTCTCATTATTTCCATCCGCGTTCCTTTGAAATGTTCTTCCTCGACATTTATTACTTCAATTATTGTCCTATAGACCTATATTCTCTTAAGATGGTTAATCTCGTTTACTCTGCGTTGCCTCCGTTTGGAATCTATTTTGCTTCGATGCCTATCCTAATGTATTTACATTATAGCGTTCCTTTCTAGCTCCGATTCGATTGCTTCTTTGGATGATGGATGAAGTTTCAGTCTTATCCTCATTTCAGCATTGCTTTATCTGGCCATGATCCTGATAGCTTCGCGTATTCGTCACCATCTTGCCACATTCTTGGTCGCGTTTAGAGTTATTTTTGGGATTCATACCGGTTTAGTCTTCGCCCGATTATTGGATGTGCTTCTATGGTCGTACTCATCATATCCGTTTATACTCAGTTTGTTGGTTTTGTGACTGTTTGTCATATCCTCGATTCTCTGTTCCTTGTTATTGTCTATGGTATTCGCTTTACTGTCTGCTCACGTTTATCTGTATAGGGTCCTGAAGTAGTGGTTATTGACCAATTTAAGCTTCGAGCGTTATTCTCGTCACATACATTATCTCAATATGTCCTTTAACACACCCTTTGTATTCCCTGGCTATCCTGGAATAATTTCTGGTGGCAATTATTACCTTCAGCCCCCGACCTGAAAGTTATGCTCGCGTACGTCTCGCTTTATCATGCTAGTTCTTTGTAGCTCCTTGATTAAATCTAATATCTACCTGCCGTTTCAAGATCTCTTGCATTCGCTCTCAACTTGTACATAATCCGATTCCATGTAACTGTGATATCGGTGGTTGATATTCAAGCTATCGCATTGCATTCTCTGCGTACATTAATTTGAAAGGGCTCATTTTTGTAGCCAGTGTATTGACATTTCTAATTAAGCCATAAGCCTAGATTATATATCTGATCCAATCTTTTGGGCTGCTGACATAATGACATCATTCGATTAATATGCCGTTGAATTCGCAGTTTGTCCCGTTTGTTTGCGGATGGATGGCGATGTCCTCACATAGTCCGCAATTCGAAGTAGTTCGTTACTTCCTCTAGATTTCGCCATAAAGTTGTTCCTTGATCGGTTAGATCTGTTGGTGTTCCATATTAAGCATATTTCCTCTACAGAACTCGCTATTCTGGCCGTTTTGGTCTGGTATCTGCGAATAGCTTCCGTAAATTTGATAAATAAATCTTCACTAACCAGTAGATAGAATATTTCCGTCGTCTGGTTTCTGTACTGGTTGCCTATCTACATCCATTGCAATCATCGTCATGGGTTCTGGTGGAATTGGCATTGGCCTTTAACGTGCCTTCGTTTACTTCACTGTGCTTTTTCTGTTGCACATATATCGACAATTCTTATCCGATACTCTTTACTCTTCTCGAATTGGCCAATAATATTTGGTCGCAATCTTGCTTCCGTCTTTTTTGCTGACATGTGTCTCCAACTTCTCCCATCGGTGGTATTGCATCAATACTCTTTCGTCTACTCCTGGTAAGCACAATGAGTCTTTCCTCACCATCCATTAAATAAAACCATCCCTTCTCCATGTATGATCGTGTCTGTGTTCCCATATGCTCTCTAGTTTTTAAAACGGTTGTTGCGAAGATTTCAAATCATTAGTTTTCATAAATTCCGGATTATTGTTTTTAAACTCCTCGTCTTCTTCGCCATTTCTGCAGTTTGTGGAAGTCGATATCTTCTGCGATTATCATGCATATTCGTCTTACATCATGATCCATTAGTTCCTCAAATACGAATCTTGACATGCAGTCTGCGTTGGCGTTGGCTTTTCCTGATTTGAATTTGATATATGGTGAGTATTCTTGCAACTGCATTGCCCATCTCATCAATCTGCTAGAGGCTTCTTTGTGTTGGCCTAACCATACCAATGGTTGATGATCTGTTGTGATATATATCTCGTGACCCCATAACAAATATTTGAAGTGTTTAATAGCTTGGATTATTGCTAGTGCCTCTCTTTCAGTCACAGAGTAATTCTTTTCATGTTTCTTGAATGTTCGACTGTAATATCCAATAACTCGTTCTCTTTTCTCATCATCCCATTGTCCTAGGACAGCTCCAGATGCATATCCGCTTGCGTCTGTCGCTACCAAAAACGGCTTCTTAAAATCTGGGTGTACGAGTATTGGTGCTGAGATCAGTTTGTCTCTGAGTGTTTCAAAGGCTGTTTGTTGTTCCTTTTCCCATATAAATGGGGTATCTTTTTTGGTTAGTTCTTGTATTGGTTTCGCGATGGTTGCGTAGTTTTTGATAAATTTTCGATAATATCCGCATAGGCCTAAAGATTCCTGCACTTGTGTGACTGTTTTTGGTACTGGGCAATTTTTTATCTTTTCAATGTTTCTTGGATCTGGTTCTTTGCCCTTTGCCGACACAATGTGTCCTAAAAAGGTGACTTTTTCCTTTGCCCAATCGCATTTGGAGGGTTTCAATTTCAATTTCCATTGTCTCAGTCGAACGAATACGTTACGGATATCTTTTAGATGTTGTTCGAAGGTACTAGAATAAATTAATAAATCATCAATATATACCATACATTGTTTGATGCCGTGAGTTACGAAGTTCATGCATCTCTGAAATGAAGCTGGTGCGTTGGTTAATCCGAAAGGCATTTTCTTGAATTGGTATAGATCTTTCCCTATTGTAAAAGCAGTTTTCTCTCTGTCCTCCTCTTTGACCTCTATTTGCCAATAACCACTTTTTAAATCTAACGATGTAAAATATGCTGCTCCGTGTAATGTTTGTAACATCTCATTTATATCTGGTAACGGGTATGTATCCCGTTTCGTTACTGTGTTGAGTCGTCGATAATCTATACAGAACCGTTGTGTTCCGTCCTTTTTCTTTACCATGACCACTGGAAATTGCCATGGCGAGCAACTTGGTTCGATACGGTCCTGGCGTGGCTACATCTTCTGACTTCTTTTCTGCCTGGATTCTGAGCTTCTGCTTATACGATACGGGTTCGTACGTGTGATTGGGGGTATATCTGTAATTGGTATAGTCAATGTTGCGTCCATCGCTGTGACGAAGTCTTAGTCGGAATGCTGCAAATATGACTTGAAACTCCATTAGCATGTTTTGTATTGCCTTTCTCGTTTCGTTAGTGAGCTGACTGTTCGAGTGTCCATTAATTCGTCCTCGTGTCCCTCAGTGTTGTGTTGCTGAGTCAATTCCATGCATCGGTGTTAGTTTCCCAATCTTTCGTTTCGTATGATTACTTTATCTTTCCTCAGCATAATGGTAATGTGTGAATGTGAATTCACTGTGTCCCGTTTACATTACACCTATCGTCTCTGGCTAGTGCAGTTTTCTCCTTTCTCAAATTGTGTTAGGCTCGAGAAAGTCTTCACCGCTCTGTTCGCTTCGTTCACTTGTCACGTAACAAAATCAATTTGTGTGGCGCCCTCGTGCACCACTTACTTTTCTCTTGAGCATCGGACTTTGACTTCACAACATATCGTCTCGTTTAGATCGTCTTCAACTCATGATCCTAGCTCTATTAATTTATCTCTTTTTAATAATTCTGGCATGAGGCTGTTCCATTTATACAATCTCACTCAATCTCCTGATGATGCTAAGTACGTATTGGATTTTTACATTTTATATTCGATTATTGACCAGATTTTTCCGATACTGCGACCCGATTCTTTACTGCACGTTTTATTCACATCATGTTAGCTTTCTTCTATACATGGCCATAATCTTCCGGGTTATTTTAATCCATTTTTATAGCTGAGATGTTTGCTCCCTGGTATTTCGATTCATTTGCTTTTATTTCTACCCCATTTAATCTTATGGGTACCGTTTAATTTGCGTCCAGCTAACGTTGTAACATGAGCTAAGTCGAGTTTCTGGATCCTATCCCACTTCTTGATCTTTGGCTGGTTCGGTGGCACTAAGTCTGCCACAATTGGTCGTTATGGATACTGGATAAATATTTCGTATTGTTGTTGATCTTTGTATTGGTAAACTTGTCGTTCACTGGCATGTTTCTCTCATACTGATGATGCTGCTTTCCTTTTAAAACATTCATATACTGGTGGTGGATGATTGAAATGTCCACTATGTCTTGTCTTGCGTATTTTCCATTGTTTGAGTTGCTCTTGTAGTTAGCATTCTGTGTTCCTCCTTTTTTCATCATTGTACTGTTATCGACTGCTTATATCTTGAGTACCATGCGTTTCCAGTTGCGTCGTTTTCTGTCGGTTTCTTCTGGATTTTCGTCTGCTTCTAATCTGCCAAATTATTGGCTGTTGAAGTTCGGTCCAACTCTCTACGGTACCATTCATTTTTGTTAGAATTCCTACTAATCTCTTTATCTTGTGGATGTCTTTTGAGTGTTCATGTAACACCATTGTCTTTGCTAAAAACGGTAAGAATCCAATTGCCATTTTCCAGTTGATTTTTCTCTCTCTTTTGTAAATATCGAAGCATGCTAACATCTGTGTTAGGATTACTCTTACGATTTGAATGATGAGTATTATTCCTAAAATTCCTGCCATCATTTGTCCGAAGATTAGGAATCTTCCCCACATGGCTTTCATCATATTAGCTGTAGCATGTTGAAAATGATATGGTGATAATAATAATTCGTAGTTGGGTTTTTCTCCATAGTTGTTACCTCCCGTTATTGTCACAATATTGGATAATATTGCTTGTCTTTGCGCTGGGAATAGCAAATGTTCTCTAGCTCGTTCCAGATCTTTTGTTTGGTATATTCCACTTTGTGATATATCTACTGGTTTGAATTCTGCTTCACTGGCCAATTCTATAAGTCCAAATATTTTTGGTGGTGCTACAATTACTCGAGTTGGAAATTGTAACCAACTTCCATCTCTTATTTCGAATAATGGTCCATATACATTACTGCAACTGAACATATTAGGTACAAATTTCTCTGGATTTATCATCCTTGTTACTGGCTGAGCGAATCTGATTTTTCCTTTATGCATTATTTCTAATTCATTTATGCATTTATCTCTTGGAATTGTTGAATTCTCTGGCAGTTTTGCAATTGTCTTTTCGCATTTGTGCGTATACATAACTTCTCCGACGATTCTCCCAAAATATCCTTCCTGGAGTGGTAGTAATGGAATTGCGTTGTCCGGATTTGTGATTGCCATTGCCAATTTTGTTTTTAGTATTTCTCTGTTCAGTATACAGTCATTTTTAACTAAATCATAATATATTTTCTCTGTTGATGCCAGTCCTTTATGATATAAGAAATCCATCTTGTTATTTATATAGAGATACAGTTTTACATCTTTGGGGTCTATTTGCGCTTTTGCGTTCGGTATTGCTGTTCGTGATAGGAATATTCCTTTGTAATTCGTACTGGATACCATCTCGTCGCATTTGCTCACCATTCGCCCTTTTATGAATCTCATTCCGATGGTAGTATCGGTTGATATTACCACCGTTGGCGTGACCCTCTGATCCGATAGTTGTGGTAATTGTTGGTTTTCCGATTCTTCCGGTTCTCCGTAATTCGTCCATTGCGCTTTTTTGCGTATTAGTTTCTGTTTCGCTGTGCACTAGTCCTTGCACTTCATCGAATATTGCGCTTTTCAATAAGGTGAGTCTACAAGTTCTGGTATCGGCGTGGTATACGATCGTTGACATTCCCGTATTGCATGATCTATCTGTTGCTAGGCATTGAGGGTACTTTTTCATTGCTTGTGTGTCTGGATCAAAATATCCTTGATATTTCTCCAACTTTACTTGATAGCTTTCTATTACTACTACTCCCTTGACCAATTGATTTAGTAGAGTGTACTCTCCTCCTTCGCATGTTCCGTCTCCAGCCGTTATTCTTCCCGCAGCGTATACTCGGGTAGTTTTTATCTTTCCTTCCTCGGCTGCTACTTGGACTCGTCCAGCTATTGAGATACGTCCTGACGTAAATCCTTCTTCACATTTGTTCCTCGTTACCGAAACCACAGTTGTTTCCGTTCCAGCTTCTATAATTGTTGAATGTGAATGATGTCCGCAATGAAATGCCACAATTTTCCTTGTTACTGAGCATTCTTTGATTTCCGTTTTAATGAAGTCCACTTCTTGATATACATTATACGATATCTGTCGCTGTTGTCTGCAATCTTCCGGGGTTTGCTGATTTGCATTCCTCCGTTTCTTTTAGTGAATACATGTCGCCAATCTTTATGTTATCGCAGTCATATACTACAAACGGTTCTACTCCTTTTATGCACATCATCCATATGAGTATTGTAGTGATGATTGCATTCATCCCCTTTCTGGCTGTTTTTGGATCGCTTGCATTAATCGTTGTCTCGAATTCCGTTAATAACTCTTTCAACTTTGTTTGCATCATCTCAGTTTGATCATCTTTACTTACCAAATTTATGAAAGCTTGCAATCCGCCTTGAGTCAAATGAATGGTTCGATTACTTTTCTGATAATATCCGTTATCGCGAATTCGTATCCGTTTGGGTTGTATCTTGGAGTTCGCTTTCTGTATATCACTATTGTACTATACATCAAATAGACCATTCCTACCAAATATCTATTTGGGTCTTCTGATCGTTTTGTCAGGTGGTTTATTATCAACAATAATTCCTCCGGATCTTTGGTTGTAGTTCGTACCTTGTTGTCGATGATTTTATTTATTATTGGCTTTATTGCTGCCCAAAGTTGTTTCGCTTCTGTTCCGATATTGTTAAGTTTTAAATTTCTCTTTATTTCTGGATTTGCTAATCCCAGCATATCAGTTATTAATCTGTTGATCCGTTTTGCTCCTTGTTCTTGACCTTTTAGTTTTCCCTGTAACTGCTTTGTCACTTGACTGAGCTTGTTTAATTTCGTTGTCAATTGATCCATCTGCATTTGTTCCTTGGTTTTTCTTTCTGGAGCCGGTTTGTCAGTTTTCGGTCGTTCTGGATTTCTTTTCCATTGCTGTACCTGTTTCTTTTCGTTTAGGTTGTTCATCCGTCGTTTCTCTGGATGTTGTAGCTCCTCGTTCATTTATCCAGTTGTCCCATTCGTCTCCTGTTGAGTTTCGGCGTCTCCTCTCTTTCTTTTTATTTTCCTCTTCGGTATCTGGCTCTATAATTTCAACTGGTTGTCTCTGTGCACATACTAATTCATCTAGTTCATCTGTTATCATGTCGTTTTCGTTTTCTGTCATGAACCAATCTCTTGATTCCGGTATTCTCCTGGTTGTTTCCTCATCCACGATATCATTGAGATCATTCAATATCTCTTCATCTCCTGTTGTCATGACGATTACTTCATCTGCTGCAGGTGGAACTTCTGGCGTATCTAGACTTTCTTGTCGTCCTATTGGCGTTTTCATTTTGATTTCTCTTTTGTTGAGTTCTCTACCTGCGATTTTCGTTACTGTTAATATATTTATTAACCCCAGTTGCATTTGTGAAACTCCGATTTCGAGATCGTCATCCAATGATCGTCCCTCGTATTGTAAATGAAATGGTAATTCATACGGTATTCGCTTTTTTACTTCACTTACCTTGGCGGTTATATAAAATTCTCTTTCAATTGGTTCGAAATCTGGCGTCATAATTTTTAAACTATACTTCTCTATCGTTTCGGCTGCCCATTCGGTGTGTTTCCATTTTCGGATAATTTCTCGGAATTGTTCTGGGTACCACGCATACATTCTCCGATACTCCTCTATTTCCTTTATGATATTTCGCAGATTCTCTACTCTGTTACAAGAATCGATTATCCATTTTGCTAACTCCGTTACAGCTCGTCTTTGATTCTTTGCTCCGGTTCTCAATATCGCTGCTAGCTCTCTGCATTTTTGCGTTTCCATTAATTTTGTTAATCCTTCCTCCACAGAATCATCCATGTCTGTGGGCAAGTATCTTGTTCCTGGAATTCGTTTTTCGAGTACACTGATTCGCGGTCTCGCTTGTTCTTGTTGAATTCGTATTTTCATTTCTCGTTCTGTTTCTACCTCGATTGTAATATATATTGTATCGTCTTTTACGAATTGAGGTGTTACATTTTTTTTCAATAGGAACTGTGGTACTCCTCCTGCAACATTTTTGGTGGATTTTGACTTCTGACTTATCATAGATCTTGGATCTACTCCCAATTTTTCGCTGTGTCGCCCTTCCCATTTTCCGGGTTTAGCGATTGAAATTATGACTTTCCGATTAAATGGCCACTCTAACTTTCCGTCATATCTGCCTCTTGCTAATAGAAAATACACTGATAGATATTTTCCTTTTCCTACCCCATCTCCGTTTGGGTACATTCTCAATTTCATCCGGTATCCTCCGATTTCTGTATAGAACTGATGGCTTGTAATACCGATGATTTTCTCTTCCTCAGCCGATTTTTCTTTTTCAGCCCATCCACCTATTTTCCATGTGTATGGGGCTAATCGAGCTCTATCATTTATTTCCTCGTCTTCCTCTGGTTGCCATTCCATTTCGTTTATCATTTCCTCTGGTAAATTTTCGTATGGTTCATCTTCATATAACTCTAAGGTTGTTTCATTAGCTGCATCTTCTGGCGCTTCTCCTGGTACGTATTTTCTCCATTTCGGTTCGGTTCTCTCCATTTTCCATTTCCATTCTTTTGTCTTTTCGTCATACACCCTTTTCCATGGTGTTTATCGGCATCGTGAATCATCCATAGGTTGCAATTTTGTGCTCAACTTCGCATCTTGCCTCCATACTTGGTAGATGGTTAATATTTGGTTCATTTTTCTTTTCATTTCCTCTTGAAATTCTTGAATTTGTTGTTCCTTTTTTTTCGTATTTTTCCTCTCTGGTTCATCCATGGCTATGATATTAATGGTTTGTCCGTCTTCCCATATACCTAATTCGTATATCGGGGTTCGTTCTCGCGGACTTATTTGTCGTTTGTGATACATTATTGCCACATCTTTTACCATGCCGTCATCACTGCTTTCGATTATCGGTTGGATGATTTCTCGGTTTATTCGTCGGTATAATTCATGCATTTGACAATCGGGATCTACCAATATTTCTTTTATTTCATCATTTGGTAATTTTATCTTTATCTTTATTGGTTCGTCTCCCCTCATGTCTCTTTGATGCTCTACGTATTTGGCTATCAACTCATCTGTTCTTTCGTTGTCAAATCTCATAATATCTGTGTCTCGAACAGCTTCTACAAACATTTTCATTGAGATCGGTCTAGTTAACGACAGTCGGTTAATATATTTTCTAGCTTGGTCTATTGCTTGCTCCGTCATTTTAATCTGGTTTTGCCTCATTATCTTTTGTCTCTCTTTTTCTAATCCGGGTTTTATTTCTTTCGTATACAATATTTGAATTTTCTGACATATTTCTGCTGTCGTTTCTTCGGTTTCGCTCTTGTTTAATGTTACCACATTTATCCCGTTTGGCCATATTAGAGCATCCGCGAGGTGTATGTCTCGCTAGTTTTTCCTTCCTTGGTAATATAGAGGTTTATTCTTATAACTGGGTTCTAGCTTTTTCACTACTCAATCATACAATTCATTTGTGTTTTCGCCTCTTGTTGCTATTATCTGTCTCGGTATCTCTGGAAAATCAATAATTACCTGATACTCTGCTTTATCATATTCTTTCAAGTTTTCTTGGTACTTTTTTATCATGTCTTTCCATGATGCCGTGAACGTACCATTATCTTGTTGGTATCGTTTCGCAATTAATTTCATTATTCTGCTATACATTGTTGTATCTTTGAGGTTTAAGAACATCTGATTTCGATCTACTTCTTCTACAATCTCGTTAATTTCTTTTAATATTTCTGTTTCATCTTCTCTTGGCACGTTCGTTTCCATTTCCTCTAATTCGGATTTTGATTCGTCTTTATTCAGTTTATTTTCATCACATGATTGAAATATTTCTCCAACCAGACTGCTTATCTCACTTTTGTCTTCATCTGTTTGATCGTCTGGTATTTGTCTTAACATATTGATTTGTAGTTGTTCCTCCTCTTTTCTTATCTTTGTTGGCCCTTTTGTTTGAAACCATATTTCTTTTATTCTGTCCTCAATTTGCTCTTCACTCCACGTGGGCTTTTCTTTTCTGACTCTTGTTTCTATTTTTTGTAGCAATATCCTCTGGATTCGATTTTTTGTTATTATTGGTTCTGATATCCTTTCTTTTTCTTGTGACGTTGATGCTTCTTGCTCATCTTTTTGCAGTTCTAATCTTGGTTCTTCCCTTTCTTGTGATAGGGCTCTCTTTGCCAGCACTTCTATTTTTTGATCTTGTGCCTGTTCTTGTTCTAAATGTTTTAACGCTCCGTCTATTTTTAATATTAGTGTCTTCTTTCTTAGTTGCTCTTTCTCCTGCTTTAGAATTGTTTCCTTTTCTCTTAACTGATCTTCCTCTTGTTCTAGAGCTTCCTCTTGCTCTATTTTCTCGAGTGCACTCTCTATTTTTTGTGTTATAATTTCTTTTTCGAGTTCGTTGATCTCGTAAGTTGGTGTTTCCTCGTTTTGGTCTTCCATTATCATCATCTCTGCTTGTTTAATCTCTTGGGCTTCTGGTTCGTCTGGTTTCTCAGTTGCCATTTCTTTTAATTGTCGACGTCTCTGTTTTTCCTCCTCTGTAAATTCTTTGATGGCTTCTATTTTTTCCATCGTATTTAATTCGGTCGTTTTCTCATCATTTATCATATTTCCTCCCCCTTCGTTCTCAACGCACTGATCCGCAGTGTGAATTTCATCTGGAATTTCCATTCTCATCATATTGATTCTTTTCGGGGTTTGTTTTCGATTTTCCCATCTTTGCTGGATTTCTTGAGCTTCCTCTGTTTGTAGTCTTTGCCATTCAGCTTGTTGTTGCTCTTGGTATTCTCTAGTTTGCAGTTCTTGAATCTCTTCATTGCTTCTCATTACATTGATTCGTTGTTGTTGTATATTGGCGGGCATCTGTTGCATCATCTCTTTTAATTCCATGGGCATTCGTTGTAGTGTTTCTCGTAACATGTCTATTTCTTGTATCACGTTAATTTGTGGATTTCTCATAGGGTTATTCGGTCTTTGTTGATTTGGTTCTCTTCTTATGTTGCATCGTCTTGCGATGTGCCCTTGCTGACCACAGTTGTAGCATGCTTTGTTATCGAGTTGCCCACATATTCTCTCAGTGTGCCCTCTTCTACCACATTTCTGGCAGTTGTGATTTCGGAAACAATTTTCTGATCGATGTCCCATTTTTTGGCATGTGGAGCATTTTTCATTTGCGTTTGGATTGTTCCTGAAATTATTATTATAACTTACTTGGTTATTACCTCTATCCTCCGGATTTCTCGTTGATGGTGGCTTGAACATCTGCTGTGCTCTTGGGATGAATTGATTCATGGCTGGATTGGTATTGTTGTTTTGATTGTTGGCACTGACTGTTGGAGTTGTTGGTTCTGTGGCCAAGACTGCCACTTGATATCCCAGTACCAGATGGGCTTCACATCTGTTTGCGATTGCTACTGCTTTATCCAGTGTTTCTGGTGCCAAGCATCCGAGGTTGGCTTGTATGTCTTCTCTCTTGATTCCTCTTATGAAGACATCTACCATTTTATCTTCGGGTAAATCTGCTTCTTTGAAGGCTTCTTTACACAATTTCTTTAATTCACAGGCATATACTGCATTCGATTCATCTCGTCTTTGTTTTCGATGTAGGAAGTCCAATATCTTCCTATTTCCCTTTTTCTCTATTCCGAATATCTTTACCAGGAACTCTTTAATCTCTGTCCACGTGGTTAATTTCGTTGCGTCTCTTGCTTCCTCCACAAATACATCTTGTGCACTCCCTTTCAAATATAGGGGTAGTCGCTCTTTTACTTTTTGATCTGTCCAGTGACAGATATTTTTATAAACTTCGAATTCCTTTATAAATGTGTCTAATTTATTGAGGCTACCGTCGAACGGTTCTCCTCTAAACTTTTCTCTGAATTCTCCTACTATTGCGTTGTTGTTATTTGGCATTGTGTTGTGGTCCGAAATTGGAGTTATGTTGGAATTTATAGAAGTTGTCATGTTTGGATTGTTGTCTAGATTTTCTTCTTCGCTACCTGATTCTATCGTCGTCAACTGGTTCTCGATATTAAGTAGTTTGTTCTCTTCGCTACTGTTGAATTCAAAATCGGTCAATCCGCTATCTGTACCGGTTCCTGTTACTGCTGTAGTTGATGCCTCTGTATTGGCACTTCTGCTGTTGCGGGCTCTTTTCTTTTCCTCTGCTTTTAATAAGCTTTTTTCTCTATTCTCTTTGCTTTTGCTTCTCGTATGATTGCTGATGCTATCAATGTTTACGGTTATTCGTTTGGTTGACTGGTTTTGTCGCTGTTTCTTTGGATCTATTGGTTTGTCCTCTCTTGCTTTGGCTGCTTTGAAATTTCTGGTTGATTATTGGCTAGCAACTACTTCGACGTTTATTCTAATTTCTTTTCTGCTTGATTATTCAAATTCCTTTATTATCGTTCTGCTTTGTCGTTTGCTCAGAAATATTTTCTGCTTTGGTTTGATTTGAAATTGGCTTGGATTGCTTTGTCTGGATATTGATTCCTAAAAATAAATGACACTCCAATATTTTATACTCTATACCAATTTCTCCTCCGTTTACTACTATATACGTTATCATCCCTTGTTCGCATTTACCGCGGTGGTCTTCTTTATCTGACTCACCCCCTCATTTTAAGTTTAGTTTTAATTATCTATTCCTCGTAATAATTATCTATTGACCTCGTATCAATTATCTATATGGTCTTATTAATCATCTATATAGTCGTATCAATTATCTATATCATAATAATAATATAAAATCATCATACTCATAATCTCATTCATTCTGTTAATTATTTTTCCTATGTTTCCCAAAAAAATTCATTTTCTTAATCCTCAGTCGCTGTCGCTTTATACTCTCTTATCGTTTCCGTTGGCTCTTCGGCCTTCGGCTTTTATTTTTAACTGGCCTTCTGTGGCCTTTAACATCTGTTATAATCATGTTTCATCTTTAATCATGTCTCTTTTCATTATAATCATATCATCTTTAGTATTCAATCATATCATATCCTATCTGTAATGTCCTATCATAATCGTATCTCATTTCTATATCCTATTTCATAACTGTTTCTCATCTTTACTGTTTAATCTAATCATAATCAATTTCTATCAGTTTTTATCTTTACTCATGTTCATATTATCTTTAATCTAAATCATCTTATTCATATTATCTTTCATCATATTCATCTAATTCTAGTCATCGGAGTTGAGTTTCATCAGTGACTTTTGGGTATGTTTGAGGCCTCACACTGACTCTCAATCCATGGCGTCTTTTGTCTAGCGCATTTTACCGGTTACGCTTTACTCACCGCCACTCGGATATTTGGTACTCGGTGTGGGATCCGGGTTGTTGTACCAAACTCCTCGCTGGGAAAACTAAAAAAACATTCCCTCGGTACTCGGTGTGGGATCCGGGTTGTGTACCTCGGAGAATATAAAAGTATGGAAATGCCTAGACGTTCAGTCAAGCTCCAAAAGCGGTTTACCTGATTTCCCGAATAGTGAAAAGAAAAGGAAGCAATAAATGGGCGCGGAAAATTTTCTCAATAAACTATCTAATATCTGCCCGCTCTCCCGTCAGATTCCCGGCACAACTCGGCCGCCCTGATCTGACCTTAGTAGGTCCTTTTGAGTATGAACCATTTACTGGTTAGTCCACATCTCACCTACCGTTTGGTGTCCTCGATACTTGGTGTGGGATCCGGGTTGTGTATCGAGTCCCGCCCAGCAAAAAAAATATTCATTCGGTACTCGGTGTGGTATCCGGGTTTTTGTATCGAACGGTTCAGCGCCACCAGTCCCTTGGCTGATAGCAACCTGAACACGACAGTCCGTAGCTGTCCTCTGGTGCCTCACCACCAGCTAGGGAAAAATCATCTCTAGGTACCTTTACACAGCTATTAAACAAAACTATTAATTTTCTATATCGTGTACACTTTCTCTCACCTCTCGTTCTATCTCTTCACTTCCCCCTTCAAAATTTGTGGTAGTCGCAATATAATATCAATAAAACAAAAAGAATCATACACTAGGAAACTCGGTTGTCGAAATTTTTCCGTCCAATATTTTGTGTCTCTGTGCATGTGCTTTAGTTATTTCCTTAATTCGGCTTTCATGTGTTTGATTTATTACTTTTATTTATAGTTGTCGGGTTATTTTATTTTGTTACTCACAAACACTGCATATTCACTTTTATATTCATCTTACCATCTGATAATAATTCAAATAATGAACAATACGTTTTTATTTTATATCATCATAACAATTTCGATTCATGGAAAATAAACAGTTAGTCTTTCTTTTATTTTTCGTTGGCATATCATGCAGTGCGACTCTTGTGCACATCCAAGACAGTAACTCAGGTCTCCGCAAGGTATCACCATTACTCGTGCTTCTTCTGTTTTGCACGCATAACATTCTAAATAAGCTTTGGTTTGTTCTTTCATTGTTGTTGTAATATCGTCCTCGATATTTTCGACCTTTTTCATCAACTTGTTCCAATTTTTTCCAAATTCGGTTATTTCTAATCTCATGAATAGAATTTCATATATTCTTTCAGTTGTCACATCTTTATCCATATCGATCAATTTTATCAATATGCAGAGTTCGTCAGAGTACAGGTTTTAAATCGTTGCTATGTCTTCCTTAGCTCGTTTAATTAATTTTTGTCTATTAATTAGTTCTTCTAGGTTATCGTTTTCGATGTTTAAGATGCCCTTCAGTTTTTCTATTATTTTTTCTGGTTCCATCTCTAAAATATTGAATCTTTTTAATTGCTCATTACATTTGCTTTAAATACTAATTAGCTAAATTTAAATTCATTTATTAGGCCCTTAATATAACATTTTGATTCATTTTATAAACTACTATTATAATCATTGTAATTACTCGTTGTGGTTTGTTCTATTATCGTTTACCTTTTCTAATTGGTTCTATTGTTTTCTCCCGTTGTTTATCGTCATTCCCCTTACTTACCCCATTTCATTTTATCCCGAAATTTGCCCTTTTAATTATATGTTGTTTACTTATGAGTCTTTTGAGTGTCGTTGGTATCTTACTGGATGTTGAATCGTCAAGTATTGGTAGATGTTGAATGTCTTGGCGTTGATTTCTATACAACTTTAAAATAATTTCCTATCAGTTTGTTTCCTTGGGGTTTTGCAAAACAATCATTGTATTCGTGGTTTGGTTGTTTTGATTGTAGTCAGTTTGGTCGTTTTTCATCGTTTATATCATCTCTCCGCGGTTTGATAAAATGTCGTCCCGACATTTTCTATTTAATTCCAAGATTTTTATTTCGGTTTCTTTTGGTCCTTTGCCAACAAAATTATGTTAATCCCGGCTGAGCCCCCAAATATTTATGGTGGGTTACAAGGTTTCGTTATTTGTTTAACTCGTCTTATTGTTGCCCCAGCAACGCCATACAAAAGGTTTTTCTAGCTACCACTCGGCACCCGCTGCTAGGCAACGTTGGAAATGTGTTCGAGTGGGTGGATTGTCCGCAAAAAGTGAGCATTATTACTAATACTGTAATTGCCCGGACAACCCTCGGGTTCACGAGCTGTCGATAGAAGACCTTTGCTCGCTTTACTCTGTCCCTTGTGTAAGAAAATTCAAAATCAGATTTGTGTTGACTAGTTGAGATAGAACGATGGTTCGAGGATGCGGTGCGAGTACTTCCGTTAGTGTATGGTGCAATCGCGGATGAATTTGTTTATTCCAAATCAATCTCGACGATCAGAATGATTTCCGGTTTCCGGTAACTTTTATCGATTTTTAGGTTGGATTTTTATTTTCGATAATGAATATTTCTAATTTTATTTTAGTATGTTATGCGCCTTTACGAAATGATCTACATGCACGGGATGAGTGGGGCGATGATAAATTCAGGTAGGTTCATTTTCCTTATTTGTATTATCTTCAGTTTATTTTAGAGAATTATGAGATTTGGTCGAATTTGGCTTATTATGGAGTTTTTTGACGAAATTCGGAGTTTATTATTCAGAACACTATGCTAGATCAATTTTGGTTTTTTAGCAGGTTAATGTTTTAATTACTTCGTATAATTTTTATCGATATGTTAGGAATACTTGGAAACTCTACCGATGATTTTTTGGAATATAATTTTTCTCGAAGGATTTTCGCGATTCAAAACATTGGATTTTCATTACGCTTATATTGCTGGGATTTCGCAATGGTTAATTATTAATCGGCCGTCTGCTGGAGAATGTGTTTGAAATGTACTTACTATACTAAGCTGGAGTCGTTCAAATTTGACATCGGTAGTAAGCCTACTCTTGTATGTTTTAATTGATTTATGTAATTTTAATATAAATTTATGGTTGTTTCTTTTGATTTTTTCGTCGATTTTATAGGCCAATAGTCGTGTTGAATCTTGGGTTTGGGAGTATTTTTGGGAGTTTATTAGTAGTTTACACCATAGCGATCTTCAACTAAAGCATTATAGTCAAGTTAACTTTATTAAGTAAAGTTATATCACAAATTTTTAATTCATTTCATAATAATAAATTAATTTATCCATATCAACGATTTCATGTTAATTTAGTCCCCGTACCCTTTCCCTTTAATAAGCCTTAGACGCATTTTATGTTTATATTACAGTTAATGAGTGCCCACTGGACTACTCGGTGTGATGATTTTGAGCCGTGTGTAAAATAATTTAGGTCGATTTTATAGAAATGAGAAACGAGGAAGTAGCCAAAAGACTTCTTCCTTATTTCTCGTTTCTTCTATACGGGATAATATTGACGTTCCAACCCTGCGTTCCGCACGCCGGGTCTTCACGGGCACAGATCATTGGCGATTTTCCACGCGCTTACACGAGTCTGAGTTATATGTGGATTTTACTGACTTGCGATAGGTGTTGGCTGTGGGCCGGAAAAATTTCGACAGGTTAATTTTATTAAATGTATAAAACAATTTATAAATATTATAAATATTTATTACTAACAAGTAAAACATAAAGTTACCATACAATCCATTCCATAAATAAAATTCATAAAAATGTATCTCCCCCCACGCCGACATCCAAGCAGTACTCTACCGAGGTTGCGAAGATGTGACGTGGAGAGAGTTCCAAATAAAACTACTTCTCACCTAAAATTGATTTGACGTAGATTTTTAAAAATCGCAAAAATTTTAGTTCAAATATGGTTAAATTTTATGTGAAAATGAATCGGTATTTATACCTATTTTCTGTCCCTAACCTCGCATGTTAATTTTGATGTAGTAAAACAAAATTCGACCTTGTTATTTTCTAGTGTATTCTATTCTTTATTTTTATTATTTTTTAATTTATTTTAATAATTTTTTATTTAGAATTTTTATTGAATTATTTCTAATTCAAATTTTTGATTTAAGTTTCAATTTTCATGAACTTTTATCGATTTATTAATTTTCGGTCGAATTTGTTGGGTTTTCATGTTATATTTGTATTTGTATCGTGCGAATCTTGTTGCATTTTGTTATTATTTTAATTTATTTTTATGTTTATTATTTTATATTTAATTATCTTTTTCTCATATTTTGTTAGGGTTTAATTGGTGTTTTAATAGGTTTATTTTAAATTTGCATGTTATGTTTGCATGTGTGTTACCGATCCATTTAAACATTTTCCAAGGCCGTATGTGTTCTGGCCCAACACAAGGATTATCTAACGACATTATAGTAGGACCAAATGGTTTCATCAGAACAACGGCATGTTACTCAGAATACATCGCATCTGCGAAAATTGGAACGCGCAAAAAAGATGAAACTGAAAGCAGACAGATTAATGAGACAAGTACAAAATATGGCATTCACTGATTTACACAATTAAAAAACAATAGTATATGCATATATTTTGATGTGTTGATTTTTGTAAATTTCTATGTATTTTAAAAAACAATTTTAATCGTGTTAAATTAAATCATGGTTAAAAAGAAACTTGTCTTCATTCACTTTGCTTTGATATTATTTCAAACATAATTCAAAAATGAATCCAATTTAAAAATGAGAATGATACATTCCATGGGAGTAATTGAACCAGGAGGTTTACTAGTGTTGGGCCAGAACAAGGTTTTGTTTAAATGAATTGGTAATAGCACGCAAACATAACACGCAGATTTAAAATCAGACCCATAAAACATCAAAAAACCACTTTAAAATACGAGAAAGAAATAATTAAAATATAAAATCAAAAACATAAAAATAAATTAAAATAATAACAAGATTCAACAAGATCCGCACGAAATAAACACAGAAATGACAAGAAAACACAAAAATTTGACCAAAAGTTGACAATTTATTTAAAAGAATAAGAGTTATTGAAAAGTAGAAGTAAAATCAAAAATCTTGATTGGAAATAATTCTATAAAAAATAAAAGAAATGAATTGTCAAATTAAATCGAGAAATAATAAAAATTAGAATTAGATTAGACAAATAATTTCAAGGTCAAATTTTGTTTTACTGCACTAAAATTTACAAGCAAGGTTAGGGTCACATATATACCAATTCATTTTCACAGAATTTTAACCATAATTTTAACTTGTGTTAACTTTGTTTTAACAAAATTTTGAGAGATCAAAAACTCGTTCTAGCGACAAACTTATTTGAAACTTTTCCATACAGTGTTCAAGCAACTTAAATGTAAGCACTACTTGACGATTGTGTGAGAAAATGTTATTTGTATGTCAATAATGAGGCTAATTGTGTTATGATGCCAACTATAATATGCAGACTATGTTATCAATAGATGCTTCAATGAAACATGCCTTTTTGTCGAAATTTTTTTTTTGCAAAATATACATATCAATTCAAGCTGTGTAAGTGCAGTTCATCCGCTAATACCTTGTGCCCGTGAAGGTTCCTTCCTGAGTAACACAGGAACCCAAACGTCAATATTATACGTTATAGGGGGAAATGGGAAGGTGGAGGGGTAGCTTTTTTGCTGCTCCTTCATCACTCATTTCCTATAAAATCGACCTAAAATCATTATTGCAAAACGGCTTAAAATCTTAAACACCGAGTAGTCCAGTGAGCACTCGTAATATTTTAACATCGAAATAACTAACCCTAAGGTAAAATAAGGAAGGGAGTGTGGAAAGTGTCTTAAATTGATGCTATGTCAAAATTCTGAGTAATAAAGTCTAAAATGCAAAAATTAAAATATTAACGTACACTGTATTAATACCTTTAAAGTTGAAACGTTATTGATGTCAAGAAACTAATTAAAGCATTGAGACAAGACATTAAGTAGATTAATGAATAAAACGTAAGATCTAGTGCATGAATAAAACACGGATAAACATTAAAAAATGCGAATAACCAACAGGAAATTAAATTCACTGATAATATTAAATCAGCCGTAAAACAAAATGTAGATTGTAAATGATTAGAAATTTAAGGTTTTGAGACGCCGAATATGATATTTAATAATCGCCAAAATATAATATTTTTGAAGGAATCCCCGTATTCAGAGAAGGTAATGCTCAGGGTCAAGATGCCATAAATTAATGATGTAGTAAAATGACAAAGAAATGATTAAGTTAAAGCATAAAGGTAAACCTTAAATTATCCAGAAAAATGCTGCATAGCCAATACTGCAAGTACTAAAACGAAAATCATAACACTAACATAATAAATTAAGGACAATTCATAAAAATTGTAATAATTAATATCGCTCCCAAATAAGTAAATACACCGAATTGGAATATCCCGCTTATGAAGATTAAAATCCCCATCAGACGACATAAAGTAAAAGCTGATCAGATTAATTAATACGACCCACTGAATTCATTTGAATCACTACTAATCACTGAGTCAGACAACAAATCATAGCATGGATAGTTCCCAGCCCGTAAGTTGAAATCATGGCAGCGAATTGTTCAGCCATCGGTTTGACCGATAGATAAATAAATAAGGTTCGGTTAAGGAATATTCGAAGGTGACCATTATCGCAAATCAGGGTACGGTCGATTTTTGAAATCATTTAGAGAGATTTGAATCTACAAAACCGATTAACACAGAAGTAACAATAAAGTTAAAGATACTCACCGAATTAGTCTGATCATAAACTTAAAATGGACCAATTGAACGGAATGCATAAAATAATGAAAGGTAATCAATAAATTTCCACGTTTAATTAAACGACGATAGAAAACTGTTGACTATTAATGACATACTAGCCCGGTAAGAAAAGAATCGATATGTGGTGGGCATGCAACAACTCGAATATATTAGAATAGCACAACCTGACACGAACCACGCTGACACATGAAGAAATTTGCACAAATCAGTGACGTTTCACTAGATAATCCGGTATAAATAAGCGCACCATTTGTGTAAACCAGCAATATTACTCTCACTTATCGTCGACTAAGAAATTTACAATCACCAACAACAACTGAGAAAGAATCCCAACAGTCAACTGCGAGATAGAAGAGTTGAAGAAGTGACCATGGAAGAAAAAATGCTCGCACGAGAAGGTAAAATTATATTCTTATGTTAGTAGTCTTTAGTTAATTATTGCGAGGACCAAACTTAGGATATGATTTGGATTCTGAGATATTTTTTTTCATTTTCCCCGATTGTGAAGATGTTCCTGGAATCAAGATGACATGAAGGACGAAAGGATAGAAATTTATACCCGATTGTTATAAATTAATAATTAAAATCTATTGAAATGCCGTGCATTAATGATTGTTTGTTGATTAAAAAGATTTGCCGTTGGATTCCAGTTGTTATTCAATCAATTAAGACCTTAGTAATATACGTCAAGAGCGCGTATACAATAAAGTTGGATAATCTAGCCAAAGCAATTAGATCTTCGCTACAAGTTAAATTTATCGCACTATTTCGTGAAATTCAAATGTCAGACATACGACACGATCAGTTGACACCCTAATTAGTTAGTTTCTCATGTTAATTTAGTAATACAAATAAAATCCATCAAGTTTGGATCCGTACAAGTAATTATCCATTAGCTACGGAGAATATAAAACTCAACTCACTGTTTTCCGACCCACAGACTCAAATATTATCACTTACATCTTAGACCAAATAATGACAGATTTTACGTGCCACATACCGTTTAAACTCGAACAATTTAAGAAATAAATAAACGATTCAATAAGTAAACATTTGTCCTTCAGATGATTCATGGATCGACGCATCTCGGGTCACTGTGCGATTCCCAGCACGATCAGCTGCCAGATTCAGGCAGGCAATGTACGACGCGGGATTTTCGATCTCTCCCGTAAGAGAATCGAGAGCAAGCCATCAAGAGGATTACGGAAATGCTGATCTACCATATGTGGCGATCAAAAGAGACCCGGGCCAAAACCCCGCTCGTGAAAGCAGGCAACGCGCCGAATATGTTCTGGCTCGTCTTGAAGAGTGCCAGAAACAGACCAACTGGCAGGTGGAAATGGCAAGACACCCCTTGCCCAGAGTAAATTCCGATATTGCAGCTGGAAGAATTCAGAGCACGGATTGGTATGCGCCATCCTACGAACTCAATGATCCAATACTAGAAGAATTGACCATATCCATGAAAGTGGTAGTCCCGAAGAAGATACTGCTCAAGGAGATACGAGCTGACGACCGAAGTCCGAGATAAGACCAAAACCATCCGTACGCTTGAGTACGACCAAAACGGAGCCAAAATTCATATTACCGAAGCTCCGTGCGGCGTTAAAGTGTTATCAAAATAAAAAATTGGATTTTACATTTTCTCTACTCACTTATAAACTATTTGACATTTCAAAATTGAGATAATAATAATAATAGGGAGACAAAGCAATCGATCTAATACGAACATTCGATAAGATTAAATCCATAAAAGAACCTGACTTGACATAGAAAAAAAATGTTTTTTCCAGTAAAATTGTACCAAGTATTAATAACTTTTGTTTCATTACAGATACGAACCCATTTGAAGTGTTGAGCAAAGAACTGGTAAAGTCACGTAAAGAAAATGCAGAGTTACATCGACAATTACTACAGATGTCGAGAGAAATTCAACAGATTAAGGCGACATGAGTAGACCCCTATAAAGTGAAGACGTTATATCAAAAATTGACCGCTGCACAACGTGGATGGACCGACGAAAAACAGCTCCGTCAAATCCAGAAAGTACGAATTCGCAGCTTGGAAATAGCGTTATCTGCTTGTCATGAGGGCAATGCCGTAACCTACCCGCTTGTGTTTGCTCCGGCACAGTTCGCATATAGAGAGACAACTGAGGCCACCAGACCTGCAACAAAACCTGCTCAACGTCGACCAGGAAAGGCAGAACGCGCCAAGCGTCGTGCATTACAAGCTAGAGATTGCTATAAACTAAAATCGCTTTAAATTTATTAAATGATCATAACTGACCTTCTAGTTTTCAATTGTTTGTTCCATCGAATTATTAATAATAAATTTAAATCCATTAAATTGAAGTCATGAGTGGTTCGGGTGATAAATTAATTGCTAAGAGTGTCAAACACATGTAGAAGGGACCGGAATAAGAAATCGCACATAGACCTTCTATCGGTAGTGCGCTGAACCCATTATGAGACCGTGCCTTAGCAGTTCTTTCGTAGCGCTCATCTTTGGCGATCTCATAACCAGTGGTTACAGTACCAACGTTGCTGAGCAATGGGTAACCATTAGATGGCAAGAAAAGATCTATGTATGGGGTCAAGGTTAAACACCACTAACCCCACACTAGGGTATTATCAGCCATGACAATGTGACTCACCTTTTACTAGAGTAAATTTCCAACGTCATTCTTGGCGGATGTCTAATGCTGAAAGTTTCTTATGTTCGTATCTAATGATGATTATCTTGAAATTGGTCGACATTTTGTTTTCTTACCCATCAGGTGCCCAGCACTGGTAACTACCAATGGATTATATCTTCGAAGTAGTTTATGCTGGTATTCAATGGCAAAATTTTCTAATACGAGTGTCTGATTGGTGTTCTCTTGAAAGAGCCCGCATTTATTTTTTTCTTATCAATTACGTATCCATCACTTTCCCTTCATTCGTTTTGCCGCTGCAAGTTTTTTATGTATTACAGTGTCGGATTAACAAAAAATTTACATAACTTTAGATATTTCCGAGCATATTTTAAGTTTCCTTGTAGTATCGGTTTTATTGTTGTTACCGTGCTATTAAATAATTCATCTCCTACATTAGTATTTGTCCAACAGAATGCGGGTTTAAATGCTGTGTTAATGCGCTTTGCAAACAACTTCTCTGCCGAACCATTATTTACCTAACAGCTCGTACAACAAAATCAACTTCAATTTACAAATGAGTTACTTAGGGATTTACAGTAAATGATATATAGCACCAACCTGTAACCCATTATAATAATAAAATCTTTCCATTTTATTATTAAAGTAGGAATATTCGATTTCTAAAATGGAACTTTGTAATTAAAATCATAATGATAATAATAATTCAACATAAAATCTCATTTAAACATAAAATAATCTTATCGTAGAAAAATAGTATTATTAAAACATTCCTAATCAAATCATAAAATCTCATAATATAGATTGTTTAAAATTTTAATGTAAATAGCGATTTTTAAATTATGGCATACACAGAAGATGCATACATACCATCTATCCAGGAATTAACGGTTCCTGAAATTAAGTTGACAACAGGGCCTATGCTGGCTGCTGCCTTACATCTGGGAAAATACTGTGACGAAAAATGCAAGGTAAAATTTTATTATCCAAAAACATTAATTAATTGTAATTTGAATTTTTTTTATTTAATTTAATATTAAGGAATTTATGCTCTGTTACCAAGAAACTTTTCATAATCCAATTATATGTCTAAAAGAAGGCAAAGAAGTAACAGCGTGTGGAATAGAATTTTTTACTAAAGTAAAAGAAAAGTGTCCCGAAGAATTTTTTTCTTATCATTATTGCATAGATAAACGTTCAAATCAAAATAATGATCTAAATTAGTAATTTTTAATTTTTTAAAATTTTCATAGTATATTGTTACGTAGACTATATCGTAATTATTATGCAGATTAATTATTAATTTAATTTAAGCATATGAAAATAAAGTGTGAATTAATAATAATTTTTTAATTATTTATGTAGGTGATTTAATGTATGTAGTTTATAAATCCTAACATTTTGATTTATGTTATAAATTTAATTGGTTAATTAATTTTAATTAATATTTTAGCTGTCGAAAATCACAGAAAATTTTTGATAAGTGCATGGAAGATCGTATGGGAATCCCTCGGCCAGAATATGGTTATTTTTCAAGAATAAGATTGCATAAAACCGATAGGCCCAGATTTGAAGTCGGAATTGCGCCTATGCCGTCCGAAATTCCCGATGCGCCTGATTTCACGTCAAATTTAGATCCTGCTAGAGTTCAAAAATTAGTTGATTTCGATGATAATATAGGAAGCATAAACAAATAAACAATATTATTAGAATATATTTAATATCTGTCAATTAGTGTTTTGTTAATTACATTGCATATGCATAACATATTCTCTTTTTTGAAATTGAAAATGTTTAGAATATAAATCTGGGTACATTTGTTCTCTTTAACTTAGACAAAATCATTGTACATGACAATAATTTTGGCGGACAATCGTTACAAAGTGCCGTGTGGAAACCTTTTCAAGTTTTCGTGTTGGACAGGTAACGTGTACTTGCTGTTCCTATGATTTCTAAAATAAATCACGTAGAAATGTTAGCTTTAAACGAATTTTCCAAAAGGACCGTATTTCCTGAGTTCATTCACAATGGTGAGATATGGAGCATTTTTGTTGAGCTTATTGCTGGTTCAGTAAGTTAAATTTAAATGGTGGCCTCGTTTCTATAGATTCTTTGAAAACGTACAATTTAATTCTTCCAGATGATACTATTAATTAGGTGACTTTAGTATTGTATCAACTGGTTAGGAGTATGAACAAATGTAATTTGGTTCAAAATGATTAGTAAGGAACGATTGGAGACGCTGAGTTTCAAAAGAGCTTTCATAATATCATATTCGTCTTCACATCATTAAGACTGACTGGACACGACTTAATAATCATTAAAAACATTAAAATTCCTCAGATCTTTTAATGTTGTTCCATCGAAGATACCAGTAAAGGAATAGTTATGACAATTTTCATAAATAAAAGAATTATTAACTAATCGACTTTTTGTTAAAATATTGTAATATTGTGCCTGAAGTGTGTAATAAAAATAATTCATAATTAACTAATTATATAAGTTGATCACTATAACCTCGATGTTTGATGACTGACTTTGAATTATTTTTCGAATGAAGTAAGAATATATGCAATCTGTGTCAATAATATCGCCTAACGAATGATACTCGTTTTCTTGATTATGCAGGTCATCAATAGATTAACATGGTTTTTGATAGCATAATGTTTGTTAAGAATACATTTTTTAAAGTTATTAGAAACCACTAATACACTATTATTCGTCAAAGTAATTTTCAACAAATTCATTGAAATTTTCCTACATAACATTAATTTTCCATGTCAGTATTATAAAAATCTACCTATTCTAAATAAAACAATTAACTGGCTACATTTATCACCTTGTTGGGTTATTATTATTGAAAGTCGGTTCCCTCTGACTTCTCGTGTCCTTTTTGAATCAAATAAGCAAACCCAACACAGAATAATTTTATTTGCACTTTATCACAGTTACAACTCAATCCGATTTATTTCAATGTTTTGTAATCACAATTTCACTAATTTATTTGCACCCTTCAACAACCGTATAAATTTGATTATCTTAAGGTAGGTAATCCAATGGATAATCACCATTTCTGATAGATAACTTTTGACTTTACTTGGGTTTAGATTCTTTTACTGACCTGACTACACTACTCGTTTGCTTAGACCACTGGCCATTCCGTGTTTTACCCTTTTCCTTTTATACGCCTGCTCAGACTGTTTTCAGACAATTGTCAACAACATTTGCTACATTATTAAATTACTAAAAATAATTACTTCCCACATACCACCTTAGCCGACATTTGTCAACAACGTTTGCTCCATTACTAAATTACAAATTAGGAAATAATTACCTCTCCATAGATCAGTGGCGCCCATTTAATATTGTTAAGGCCAATTTACCCTTTTATATTATTCCGTCAACACGCCGGGATTTCCTCATTTCTCGGGTTTCCCATAGCCTCGGACTTCCCATTGACTCGAGCTTCCCATTAGTAATTAATTTTTTTAATTAATTTCTATTTTTGTCTTATATTAATTTTTAGGAACCACTCACTAAATTTTTATTATTATTTCTGGACTCGTCTCTCAATTTGGCGTTCAACCATACCAATTTCCCCCGATCAATACTACTTTCGAATTTTTGGAAATTCTTTAATTAATGTTGCACTTTTATCATTTTGGTATTTTATTGATTTCACTGTGCTTTTTTCGTAATACCCCAACAACCTCCTTTCGTTTAATTGCTTTAACAATCTCGTTACTCCTCATTTTTTTAAGTCTAAAAATGGTTTCAGTCGTCTTTGAACATAATCTAGATGTTGGACAAAAACTAAAAGTTATTTTTGTTGATCTGGCAAAATTACCGATAAAAATATATCGCGGAAAACTTAATTAGACAAAAAGCGACGAAATATCACCTATTAGACGACAAAAAGGATGAAAATTAATAGAAATATTAACACGTTGACGGACAATTGCGGCTATAGCCGTCAAAGCGAAGTTCACAATGTGGCATGACTGCTATAGCCGTCCAAAACGAAACGGTCGTTTTTAGACACTACGGCTATAGCAGCACAAATGTGCACTTACTGGCGTATACGTAGAAGCATAGTGTCGTGTTTTGAAAACATCTTTTTAGGTTGAAGTTCATATTTCACCTGTTATACGAGTTGCAGATTCAGTATGCACGTGGTTGTGAAGGGAGTCACAAAAACATATAGTGTCAATTTTCGAACTTCGCTTGTTCCTACTGTCCGTCAACGTGTTAAAAAGTTTTAAAAAAAGATATAAAAGTAAATACAAACAACAAAAATTAGAAAACTCATCAAAAGTTATCACATTGGCTTTAAATAGAAAACGATTCAATTTTAAAAAAAAGGCATAGAAATCAAATTCTAAATTGAATTCGACGTTTTATTAAAAAGGAAAGATTAAAATTAAACAAGCAGGAGAAAACTGACCAAATTTGGAAAACATGCAGGTGGTTTGTTTTACCACATAAAAAAGTACGTGGGAATCGGAGATAAAAGTCTAAGTCTGATCAACAGAAATTATTGAAAGTTTTCAAAATGCTATGCCAATAATTGTCAAGAATAAGCGGGCTTCTTTTTATTATCAATGTTAATTGTTTTGTTGTTGTTATATTGATATTTTTATTGATAATGGAAGTTAAAATTTTTATTAAGAAAATAATTGTTTAAAAAAGTAAAGGATTTAGTTTTAAATTTTTAGAAATAATTTAGGTTTATTTAGGAAGAAGTTTCACAGTATGCAAGTGAACCAAGAAACTTGCTTAGATTTCATCCTTTTTCGTTGAATAATATAAATTATTATTCTTTTAGTTTATTAAACATAAATGATAATTTTTATGTGATCGAGATCTCATCACTGGAAAAAACTCATCAAACTGTTGGGCTAAAACTTAAAAATAATTAAATTGTTAAAATTGTGGGGTAACACAACACTCAAAACTAGCGCATCAAGATGATTTAAAATAATCAACATAAACACTAAATAAACCCAGTAAAATCTAGAAAACAGACTAATAAAATAAGTAAACTGAAAAGTAAACTTTCAAATAAAACACGGAGGTAAGAAAATCAACAAGAAATAAAACACAACAGTAAACAAAATCAAAAACCTTAGAGTTATAAAAAGAGAAAAAATAAAATAAATTAAAAATATTAACTAAATATTGATTAAAACAATCACAAAACAGGATTTAATTTTATCCAAAAGTTAACTATACGATAGAAATTATTAAGAAATTTGTGATACCACAATTGTCTAGATAAAAAAATCTAAATGAATATCGATTCAAGTAGGGAATATAAGAATTGAATAAATGTTATGTACTATATGCCTACTCCCAATACCACCGAACCTGACTAAACTAAGAAAAAAATTTTTTTTGGCGGAATTGTATATTTAAAATTTGGTTTGAATTGTGGTCAAGGTTGGAGGATTTGTAGTTTGAATTATTTTTAAAAAACTTAATTGCTAACAATAAAACGAATTTGTCTTATAAAAAACATTATAAAAATGTTTCATATGATCGATAATGATTTATATATAGATTCGGAATCAGAAGATTTTTCAGCGGAAATTATGAAAATTGATATGTATAGAGAAAATGTTTTAAAAAATCCTCTTGATTAGGATTCTCACTGGAAATTAATTAATGCACTAAAACATTCAGAAAAGATGATTGAAGCAATAGAATCAAGTGAAACTATGCATATTTATTATCCATTGTCTCCTGAAATGTGGATTGATTGGATCAATGATGAAAAGTCTATTAATTCAACAAAGATTTCATACGTGCTCTATTCATTCGTGCAATTAAAGATTATAGAAGTGTCGATGAATGGTTTGAATATTGCCAATTTATGTTAGGATATTTAACTGATAAAGAAAAAATTAGACAATATTTTGAAGTTGCTATTGCTCAAGTTGGGACTCATTTAACCAAAGGATACTTAATATGGGGGACTTATCTTATTTATGAAAAGGCACTTTTTGTAGATGATGGTAGTAATGAACAAAAGGAACGAATATATAAATTATATTTAAGACAATTATCTCTCTTTTTACTTTAAAGTTTACTTTTATTATTTGGTCTATTTTCCTAATTCTGTTCGTTCAACAATCTTTTCATTTATTTTCTTTATATATTCATCAAGAAAAGTCTAAGTCGCTGAAGCATCGCGATTTGATATACTAACTACTTTGATTTCCCAATCTCTTTCAAATTCGACATGAACTTCAAACTGAACTTTTATGTGTTTCGTTTTGTTTAAAGATATTTTTAATTTTTCCAAAAGAGAAGATGAAAGCACAATTTCTTTAAGATTATATTTACCAATGACCACTTTTATAATTCTGTTGGTGTACTGGGAAACACTAATACTACTGGTTATTAACTTTCGCCAAATCGCATGCCTTTCCTACTCTAGGGTTCAATTCCCCGCGCACACCACACAATTTACAGATAACCATCATACACCCATGGATCAAGCCATGTTGGTAATTTGTATGAAGCCGAATGCTATTCGAGCAAGTGAGCACTGTTGCCAATACCACTCCTCGAATAACCTTCGATTCATGTTCAAAGCGGCCGCTAGAAGGTCTTACGCGTCATTCTACATTCCCTTGATCCGAAATATACCTGGTTCCTTACGTTTAGGTCATGAACTAGATTGGGAAGGTATAGAATATCAATGATACTAATCGACTTATAAATTTTAACTACAGGCTATAGAGTTGTAACGGAATTAAATCGGTATTTTTATTTTATGGTTAATTAATACGAAAAGAAAATTTTATATTAATTTAATTTATTCTAATTTTGAGATCTAAGCAACCATTATTCTACAATTTTATCGAACTTAAATTCAACAATATTTAATTTATGAACTAAACTAGTACACTATTTTAAAAGTTGAAAATTTTCAATAACTAATTATGAGATAAACAAATATACAATCTAATTTATTTTTAAACTAAAAAAATTAACAACAATAACAAAAAAAATGTTTGCGATGTCACGATATAAGTCCTCGGAAACTAAACAAAATATCCTCGCTCAGAGAGAAGTCTGATGATTCGTCCCCGTCAATGTCTACGGGCAGTCAGCGACGCTTGGAACATCTCTTAACTAATAACACCCTTCCAATTTCTGCTCGTCTCGACCGACGTTTCCATACGCCGTTACGAGTGGTAAAATGGTGCCCTGTGGGTAAAGTCCTGTGTCTTGCGACCAGGCCTCGCCACGAACAACCGAGTTTTCAAGAGTGCGCGGCCAGTAATCACAACTAACGAAAGCTAACTCGTTAGCTGGATCACCGACCTACCCTCTTGAGATCTATTTCTATACGTAATCATAAAATATTTATTGGGACCCCTTCAAATGATTTATTAAAAGCAAAACATAATAATGAACATCTAAAATAGTTTATTTAACTTGAAATTTAAATTAACATAAAAATTACATAAAGAAAACACAAATTAATATCTTATTTTCAAAAATAATCGATCAAAATTTGATTAAAACTAATGATAGTTATTTTGTAGAGTTATGAAAGTTAAAAATAATGAATTTGATCACTGTTTATACAGTAATTATATGCGTGTGTGCGACCAATAGGAGAATTTTTGCCATTTTAAAGGCTTTACATTATTTTGATTAATTTAAAAATATTTTTGTAATTTTTTTTGTATTTTTTAGTTATTTTTTGATATATAACATTTGTTATCAGATCTATTTTTATTGCAATTTTTACACGAAGTTCTTTTTTAAGCGCTTAAAAGTTTGTTTCTTGGTCGCCACTTCTACCTATGCTTTCTCTAAACCTTATTTTGCAAGGTTTTGGCCGTATATTTTATTTCCTATATGATTCTTTTTGCCTCAGAATGCGTTAATAGATTTTATTAATATATGTTTAATTAATTTTTGTTTATTTTACTTTGTTTATTTGGTGTTTTTATATTATTTTTGGTTTCTGCTTGAGGTGCATGTGCATGTAGAGTAACCATTTGCATTATTTTAGCGTCCAGAATGACTTGAGTTTGACGAGCCAGTTAAGATTTTTGCAATTTTTAAAATGCTATCATGTAGAGAATCAAACGTTATCGAGAAATAAATCAAAGATTATGAAAACAAATAAAACTTGACAAAAATACAAGCTTACAAATTTTAAAAAATTCCTTCCAGAATAACTTGTGTTTGACGAGCCCGTTAAGATTTTTGCAATTTTTAAAATGCTATCATGTAGAGAATCAAATGTTATCGAGAAATACATCAAAGATTATGAAAACAAATAAAAATTGACAAAGATACAAGCTTATAAAGTTTCAAAAATTCCCGTCCAGAATGACTTGTGTTTGACGAGCCCGTTATGATTTTTGCAATTTTTAAAATGCTTTCATGTAGAGAATCAAAAGTTATCGAGAAATATATCAAAGATTATGAAAACAAATAAAAATTGACAAAGAAACAAGCCTATAAAGTTTCAAAAATTCCCGTCCAGAATGACTTGTGTTTGACGAGCCCGTTATGATTTTTGCAATTTTTAAAATGCTATCATGTAGAGAATCAAAAGTTATCGAGAAATACATCAAAGATTATGAAAACAAATAAAAATTGACAAAGATACTAGATTATAAAGTTTCGAAAATTCCCGTCCATAATGACTTGTGTTTGACGAGCCCGTTATGATTTTTGCAATTTTTAAAATGCTATCATGTAGAGAATCAAAAGTTATCGAGAAATATATCAAAGATTATGAAAACAAATAAAAATTGACAAAGATACAAGCCTATAAAGTTTCAAAAATTCCCGTCCAGAATGACTTGTGTTTGACGAGCCAGTTATGATTTTTGCAATTTTTAAAATGCTATAATGTAGAGAATCAAAAGTTATCGAGAAATATATCAAAGATTATGAAAACAAATAAAAATTGACAAAGATACAAGCCTATAAAGTTTAAAAATTCCCGTCCAAATGAATTATTTTGACGAGCCCGTTATGATATTTACAATTTTAAAATGCTTTCATGTATAGAATCAATAGTTATCGAGAAATATATAAAGATTATGAAAACAAATAAAAATTGACAAAGATACAAGCCTATAAAGTTTCAAAAATTCCCGTCCAGAATGACTTGTGTTTGACGAGCCGTTATGATTTTTGCAATTTTTAAAATGCTATCATGTAGAGAATCAAAAGTTATCGAGAAATATATCAAAGATTATGAAAACAAATAAAAATTGACAAAGATACAAGCCTATAAATTTTCAAAAATTCCCGTCCAGAATGATTTGTGGTTGACAAGCACATTATGATTTTTGACAATTTTTAAAATGCTATCATGTTGAGAATCAAAAGTTATCGAGAAATATATCAAAGATTATGAAAACAAATAAAAATTGACAAAGATACAAGCCTATAAAGTTTCAAAAATTCCCGTCCAGAATGATTTGTGTTTGACGAGCCGTTATGATTTTTGCAATTTTTAAAATGCTATCATGTAGAGAATCAAAAGTTATCGAGAAATATATCAAAGATTATGAAAACAAATAAAAATTGACAAAGATACAAGCCTATAAAGTTTCAAAAATTCCCGTCCAGAATGACTTGTGTTTGACGAGCCCGTTATGATTTTTGCAATTTTTAAAATGCTTTCATGTAGAGAATCAAAAGTTATCGAGAAATATATCAAAGATTATGAAAACAAATAAAAATTGACAAAGATACAAGCCTATAAAGTTTCAAAAATTCCCGTCCAGAATGACTTGTGTTTGACGAGCCCGTTATGATTTTTGCAATTTTTAAAATGCTATCATGTAGAGAATCAAAAGTTATCGAGAAATACATCAAAGATTATGAAAACAAATAAAAATTGACAAAGATACAAGCCTATAAAGTTTCAAAAATTCCCGTCCAGAATGACTTGTGTTTGACGAGCCTGTTATGATTTTTGCAATTTTTAAAATGCTATCATGTAGAGAATCAAACGTTATCGAGAAATAAATCAAAGATTATGAAAACAAATAAAAACTTGACAAAAGTACAAGCTTATAAAGTTTCAAAAATTCCCGTCCAGAATGACTTGTGTTTGACGAGCCCGTTATGATTTTTGCAATTTTTAAAATGCTATCATGTAGAGAATCAAATGTTATCGAGAAATACATCAAAGATTATGAAAACAAATAAAAATTGACAAAGATACTAGATTATAAAGTTTCGAAAATTCCCGTCCAAAATGACTTGATTTTACGAGCCATTATAATTTTTGCAATTTTTAAAATGCTATCATGTTGAGAATCAAATGTTATCGAGAAATATATCAAAGATTATGAAAACAAATAAAACTTGACAAAGATACAAGCCTATAAAATTTCGAAAATTCCCGTCCAAATGAATTGTGTTTACGAGCCCGTTATGATTTTTGCAATTTTTAAAATGCTATCATGTAGAGAATCAAATGTTATCGAGAAATACATCAAAGATTAAGAAAACAAATAAAAATTGACAAAGATACTAGATTATAAAGTTTCGAAAATTCCCGTCCAAAATGACTAGTGTTTACGAGCCCATTTTAATTTTTGCAATTTTTAAAATGCTATCATGTTGAGAATCAAATGTTATCGAGAAATATATCAAAGATTATGAAAACAAATAAAAATTGACAAAGAGACAAGCCTATAAAGTTTCAAAAATTCCCGTCCAGAATGATTTGTGTTTGACGAGCCATTATGATTTTTGCAATTTTTAAAATGCTATAATGTAGAGAATCAAAAGTTATCGAAAAATATATCAAAGATTATGAAAACAAATAAAAATTGACAAATATAAGAGCCTATAAAGTTTTAAAAATTCCCGTCAAAAATGAATTATATTTGACGAGCCCGTTATGATATTTACAATTTTTAAAATGCTTTCATGTATAGAATCAATAGTTATCGAGAAATATATAAAGGATTATGAAAACAAATAAAAATTGACAAAGAAACAAGCCTATAAAGTTTCAAAAATTCCCGTCCAGAATGACTTGTGTTTGACGAGCCATTATGATTTTTGCAATTTTTAAAATGCTATCATGTAGAGAATCAAATGTTATCGAGAAATATATCAAAGATTATGAAAACAGATAAAGATTGACAAAGATACAAGCCTATAAATTTTCAAAAGTTCCCGTCCAGAATGATTTGTGGTTGACAAGCACATTATGATTTTTACAATTTTTAAAATGCTATCATGTTGAGAATCAAATGTTATCGAGAAATATATCAAAGATTATGAAAACCAATAAAACTTGAAAAAGATACAAGCCTATAAAGTTTCAAAAATTCCCGTCCAGAATGACTTGTGTTTGACGAGCCCATTATGATTTTTGCAATTTTTAAAATGCTATCATGTAGAGAATCAAATGTTATCGAGAAATATATCAAAGATTATGAAAACAAATAAAAATTGACAAAGATACAAGCTTATAAAGTTTCGAAAATTCCCGTCCAGAATGACTTGTGTTTGACGAGCCCGTTATGATTTTTGCAATTTTTAAAATGCTTTCATGTAAAGAATCAAAAGTTATCGAGAAATATATCAAAGATTATGAAAACAAATAAAAATTGACAAAGAAACAAGCCTATAAAGTTTCGAAAATTCCCGTCCAGAATGACTTGTGTTTGACGAGCCCGTTATGATTTTTGCAATTTTTAAAATGCTATCATGTAGAGAATCAAATGTTATCGAGAAATACATCAAAGATTATGAAAACAAATAAAAATTGACAAAGATACAAGCCTATAAAGTTTCAAAAATTCCCGTCCAAAATGACTTGTGTTTGACGAGCCTATTTTGATTTTTGCAATTTTTAAAATGCTATCATGTAGTGAATCAAACGTTTCCGAGAAATAAATCAAAGATTATGAAAACAAATAAAACTTGACAAAAGTACAAGCTTACAAATTTAAAAAAATTCCTTCCAGAATAACTTGTGTTTGACGAGCCCGTTAAGATCTTTGCAATTTTTAAAATGCTATCATGTAGAGAATCAAATGTTATCGAGAAATACATCAAAGATTAAGAAAACAAATAAAAATTGACAAAGATACTAGATTATAAAGTTTCGAAAATTCCCGTCCAAAATGACTTGATTTTACGAGCCCATTATAATTTTTGCAATTTTTAAAATGCTATCATGTTGAGAATCAAATGTTATCGAGAAATATATCAAAGATTATGAAAACAAATAAAACTTGACAAAGATACAAGCCTATAAAATTTCGAAAATTCCCGTCCAAAATGAATTGTGTTTACGAGCCCGTTATGATTTTTGGAATTTTTAAAATGCTATCATGTAGAGAATCAAATGTTATCGAGAAATACATCAAAGATTAAGAAAACAAATAAAAATTGACAAAGATACTAGATTATAAAGTTTCGAAAATTCCCGTCCAAAATGACTAGTGTTTACGAGCCCATTTTAATTTTTGCAATTTTTAAAATGCTATCATGTTGAGAATCAAATGTTATCGAGAAATATATAAAAGATTATGAAAACAAATAAAAATTGACAAAGAGACAAGCCTATAAAGTTTCAAAAGTTCCCGTCCAGAATGATTTGTGTTTGACGAGCCATTATGATTTTTGCAATTTTTAAAATGCTTTCATTTAAAGAATCAAAAGGTATCGAGAAATATATCAAAGATTATGAAAACAAATAAAACTTGACAAAGATACAAGCCTATAAAATTTCGAAAATTCCCGTTCAAAATGAATTGTGTTTACGAGCCCGTTATGATTTTTCAATTTTTAAAATGCTATCATGTAGAGAATAATGTTATCGAGAAATACATCAAAGATTAAGAAAACAAATAAAAATTGACAAAGATACTAGATTATAAAGTTTCGAAAATTCCCGTCCATAATGACTTGTGTTTACGAGCCCATTATAATTTTTGCAATTTTTAAAATGCTATCATGTTGAAAATCAAATGTTATCGAGAAATATATCAAAGATTATGAAAACCAATAAAAATTGACAAAGATACAAGCCAATAAAGTTTCAAAAATTCCCGTCCAGAATGATTTGTGTTTGACGAGCCCATTATGATTTTTGCAATTTTTAAAATGCTATCATGTAGAGAATCAAAAGTTATCGAGAAATATATCAAAGATTATGAAAACAAATAAAAATTGACAAAGATACAAGCCTATAAAGTTTCGAAAATTCCCGTCCAAAATGAATTGTGTTTACGAGCCCGTTATGATTTTTGCAATTTTTAAAATGCTATCATGTAGAGAATCAAATGTTATCGAGAAATACATCAAAGATTAAGAAAACAAATAAAAATTGACAAAGATACTAGATTATAAAGTTTCGAAAATTCCCGTCCATAATGACTTGTGTTTACGAGCCCATTATAATTTTTGCAATTTTTAAAATGCTATCATGTTAAAATCAAATGTTATCGAGAAATATATCAAAGATTATGAAACCAATAAAAATTGACAAAGAGACAAGCCTATAAAGTTTCAAAAATTCCCGTCCAGAATGACTTGTGTTTGACGAGCCCATTATGATTTTTGCAATTTTTAAAATGCTATCATGTAGAGAATCAAATGTTATCGAGAAATACATCAAAGATTAGGAAAACAAATAAAAATTGACAAAGATACTAGATTATAAAGTTTCGAAAATTCCCGTCCAAAATGACTTGTGTTTACGAGCCATTATGATTTTTGCAATTTTTAAAATGCTATCATGTGGAGAATCAAAAGTTATCGAAAAATATATCAAAGATTATGAAAACAAATAAAAATTGACAAATATAAGAGCCTATAAAGTTTTAAAAATTCCCGTCAAAAATGAATTATATTTGACGAGCCCGTTATGATATTTACAATTTTTAAAATGCTTTCATGTATAGAATCAATAGTTATCGAGAAATATATAAAGGATTATGAAAACAAATAAAAATTGACAAAGAAACAAGCCTATAAAGTTTCAAAAGTTCCCGTCCAGAATGACTTGTGTTTGAGTAGCCATTATGATTTTTGTAATTTTTAAAATGCTATCATGTAGAGAATCAAATGTTATCGAGAAATATATCAAAGATTATGAAAACAGATAAAGATTGACAAAGATACAAGCCTATAAATTTTCAAAAGTTCCCGTCCAGAATGATTTGTGGTTGACAAGCACATTATGATTTTTACAATTTTTAAAATGCTATCATGTTGAGAATCAAATGTTATCGAGAAATATATCAAAGATTATGAAAACCAATAAAACTTGACAAAGATACAAGCCTATAAAGTTTCAAAAATTCCCGTCCAAAATGACTTGTGTTTGACGAGCCTATTATGATTTTTGCAATTTTTAAAATGCTATCATGTAGTGAATCAAACGTTATCGAGAAATATATCAAAGATTATGAAAACAAATAAAAATTGACAAAGATACAAGCCTATAAAGTTTCGAAAATTCCCGTCCAAATGAATTGTGTTTGACGAGCGCGTAATGATCTTTACAATTTTTAAAATGCTATCATGTAGAGAATCAAAAGTTATCGAGAAATACATCAAAGATTATGAAAACAAATAAAAATTGACAAAGATACAAGCCTATAAAGTTTCAAAAATTCCCGTCCAGAATGACTTGTGTTTGACGAGCCTGTTATGATTTTTGCAATTTTTAAAATGCTATCATGTAGTGAATCAAACGTTTCCGAGAAATAAATCAAAGATTATGAAAACAAATAAAACTTGACAAAAGTACAAGCTTACAAATTTTAAAAAATTCCTTCCAGAATAACTTGTGTTTGACGAGCCCGTTAAGATTTTTGCAATTTTTAAAATGCTATCATGTAGAGAATCAAAAGTTATCGAGAAATACATCAAAGATTAAGAAAACAAATAAAAATTGACAAAGATACAAGCCTATAAAGTTTCGAAAATTCCTTCCAAAATGACTTGATGTTTACGAGCCATTATGATTTTTGCAATTTTTAAAATGCTATCATGTAGAGAATCAAATGTTATCGAGAAATATATCAAAGATTATGAAAACAAATAAAAATTGACAAAGATACAAGCCTATAAAGTTTCAAAAATTCCCGTCCAGAATGACTTGTGTTTGACGAGCCCGTTATGATTTTTGCAATTTTTAAAATGCTATCATGTAGAGAATCAAAAGTTATCGAGAAATACATCAAAGATTATGAAAACAAATAAAAATTGACAAAGATACAAGCTTATAAAGTTTCAAAAATTCCCGTCCAAATGACTGTGTTTACGAGCCATTTTATTTTTGCAATTTTTAAAATGCTATCATGTTGAGAATCAAAAGTTATCGAGAAATATATCAAAGATTATGAAAACAAATAAAAATTGACAAAGATACAAGCCTATAAAGTTTCAAAAATTCCCGTCCAGAATGACTTGTGTTTGACGAGCCATTATGATTTTTGCAATTTTTAAAATGCTATCATGTAGAGAATCAAAACTATCGAAAAATATATCAAAGATTATGAAAACAAATAAAAATTGACAAAGATACAAGCCTATAAAGTTTCAAAAATTCCCGTCAAGAATGACTTGTGTTTGACGAGCCCGTTATGATTTTTGCAATTTTTAAAATGCTTTCATGTAGAGAATCAAAAGTTATCGAGAAATATATCAAGGATTATGAAAACAAATAAAAATTGACAAAGAAACAAGCCTATAAAGTTTCAAAAGTTCCCGTCCAGAATGATTTGTGTTTGACGATCCCATTATGATTTTTGCAATTTTTAAAATGCTATCATGTAGAGAATCAAATGTTATCGAGAAATATATCAAAGATTATGAAAACAGATAAAGATTGACAAAGATACAAGCCTATAAATTTTCAAAATTTCCTGTCCAGAATGATTTGTGTTTGACAAGCCCATTATGATTTTTGCTATTTTTAAAATGCTATCATGTTGAGAATCAAATGTTATCTAGAAATATATCAAAGATTATGAAAACCAATAAAACTTGACAAAGATACAAGCCTATAAAGTTTCAAAAATTCCCGTCCAGAATGACTTGTGTTTGACGAGCCTGTTATGATTTTTGCAATTTTTAAAATGCTATCATGTAAAGAATCAAAAGTTATCGAGAAATATATCAAAGATTATGAAAACAAATAAAAATTGACAAAGATACAAGCCTATAAAGTTTCGAAAATTCCCGTCCAAAATGAAATGTGTTTGACGAGCCCGTAATGATCTTTACAATTTTTAAAATGCTTTCATGTAAAGAATCAAAAGGTATCAAGAAATATATCAAAGATTATGAAAACAAATAAAACTTGACAAAGATACAAGCCTATAAAATTTCGAAAATTCCCGTTCAAAATAAATTGTGTTTACGAGCCCGTTATGATTTTTGCAATTTTTAAAATGCTATCATGTAGAGAATCAAATGTTATCGAGAAATACATCAAAGATTAGGAAAACAAATAAAAATTGACAAAGATACTAGATTATAAAGTTTCGAAAATTCCCGTCCAAAATGATTTGTGTTTACGAGCCCATTATGATTTTTGCAATTTTTAAAATGCTATCATGTGGAGAATCAAATGTTATCGAGAAATATATCAAAGATTATGAAAACACAATAAAACTTGACAAAGATACAAGCCTATAAAGTTTCAAAAATTCCCGTCCAAAATGACTTGTGTTTGACGAGCCTATTATGATTTTTGCAATTTTTAAAATGCTATCATGTAGTAAATCAAACGTTATCGAGAAATATATCAAAGATTATGAAAACAAATAAAAATTGACAAAGATACAAGCCTATAAAGTTTCGAAAATTCCCGTCCAAAATGAATTGTGTTTGACGAGCGCGTAATGATCTTTACAATTTTTAAAATGCTTTCATGTAAAGAATCAAAAGTTATCGAGAAATATATCAAAGATTATGAAAACAAATAAAAACTTGACAAAGATACAAGCCTATAAAGTTTCGAAAATTCCCGTCCAAAATGAATTGTGTTTACGAGCCCGTTATGATTTTCGCAATTTTTAAAATGCTATCATGTAGAGAATCAAATGTTATCGAAAAATATATCAAAGATTTTGAAAACAAATAAAAATTGACAAAGATACAAGCCTATAAAGTTTCAAAAATTCCCGTCCAGAATGACTTGTGTTTGACGAGCCTATTATGATTTTTGCAATTTTTAAAATGCTATCATGTAGAGAATCAAACGTTTTCGAGAATATATCAAAGATTATGAAAACAAATAAAACTTGACAAAAGTACAAGCTTACAAATTTAAAAATTCCTTCCAGAATGACTTGTGTTTGACGAGCCCGTTATGATTTTTGCAATTTTTAAAATGCTATCATGTAGAGAATCAAATGTTATCGAGAAATACATCAAAGATTAAGAAAACAAATAAAAATTGACAAAGATACTAGATTATAAAGTTTCGAAAATTCCTTCCAAAATGACTTGATTTTACGAGCCCATTATAATTTTTGCAATTTTTAAAATGCTATCATGTTGAGAATCAAATGTTATCGAGAAATATATCAAAGATTATGAAACAAAATAAAACTTGACAAAGATACAAGCCTATAAAATTTCGAAAAAATTCCCGTCCAAAATGAATTGTGTTTACGAGCCCGTTATGATTTTTCGCAATTTTTAAAATGCTATCATGTAGAGAATCAAATGTTATCGAGAAATACATCAAAGATTAAGAAAACAAATAAAATTGACAAAGATACCAGATAATAAAGTCGAAAATTCCGTCCAAAATGACTAGTGTTTAACGAGCCCATTTTAAATTTTGCAATTTTTAAAATGCTATCATGTTGAGAAATCAAATGTTATCGAGAAATATATAAAGATTATGAAAACAATAAAAAATTGACAAAAGAGACAAAAGCCTAATAAAGTTCAAAAGTTTCCCGTCCAGATATTGTGTTTGACGGCCATTATGATTTTTGCATTTAAAATGCTATCATGTAGAAGAATCAAAAACTATCGAAATATATCAAAAGATTATGAAACAAAATAAAATTGACAAATATAGAGCCTATAAATTTTAAAAATTCCCGTCAAAAATGAATTATATTTGACGAGCCCGTTATGATATTTACAATTTTAAAATGGGCTTCATGTAAGAATCAATAGTTATCGAGAAAATATATAAAGGATTATGAAAAACAAATAAAAAATTGACAAAGAAACAAGCCATAAAGTTCAAAGTTCCCGTCCAAGAAATGATTTGTTTTGAACGACCCATTATGATTTTTGCATTTTTAAAAATGCTATCATGTAGAAATCAAATGTTATCGAGAAATATATAAAAGATTATGAACAGATAAAGATTGAAAAGAACAAGACAAGCCTATAAAAATTTTCAAAAATTTCCTGTCCAGAATGATTTGTGTTGACAAAGCCCATTATGATTTTGCTGATTTTAAAATGCTATCATGTAGAATCAAATGTTATCTAGAAATATATCAAAGATTAATGAAACCAATTAAAAACTTGACAAGATACAAGCCTAATAATTTCAAAAATTCCCGTCAAAAGACTTGTGTTTGACGAGCCTATTATGATTTTTGCAATGTTTTAAAATGCTATCATGAGTGAATACAAACGTATCGGAAAAAATAAATAAATCCAAAAGATTATGAAAACAAATAAAAATTGACAAAGATACAAGCCTATAAAGTTCGAAATTACCGTCCAAAATGAAATGTGTTTTGACGAGCCGTGAATGATCTTTACAATTTTAAAATGCTTCATGTAAAGAATCAAAAAAGGTATCAAGAAATATCAAAGATTATGAAAACAAATGAAAACTTGCAAAAGATACCAAGCTATAAAATTTCGAAAAATTCCCGTTCAATAAATTGGTTACGACCCGTTATGATTTTTGGCAATTTAAAATGCATCATGTAGAGAATAAATGATTATCGAGAAATACCATCAATATTAGAAAACAAATGAAAAATTGACAAAATACTAGGATTATAAAGTTTCGAAAATTCCCGCCAAATGACTTGTGTTTACGAGCCCATTATATTTTTGCAAATTTTTAAAATGCTATCATGTGGAGAATCAAAAAGTATCGAGAAATATAATCAAGAGATTATGAAAAATACCAATAAAACTTGACAAAGATACACAGCCATATATAATTTTCAAATTCCCGTCCAGAAATGAATTTTGTGGTTACCAAGCACATTATATTTTACAAATTTTTAAAAAAATGTATCATAGTTAGAATCAAATGTTATCGAGAAATAATATCAAAGATTAATGAAAACCAATAAAACCTTTGACAAAAGATACAAGCCATAAAGTTTCAAAAATTCCCGTCAAATGACTTGGTTTTGACGAGCCTATTATGAATTTTTGCAATTTTTTAAAATCGCTATCATGTAGTAATCAAACTCTATCGAGAAAATATATCAAAGATTATGAAAACAAATAAAAATTGCAAAGATACAAGCCTATAAATTTCGAAAATATCCCGTCCAAAATGAATTGTGTTTGACGAGCGCGGTGATCTTTACAATTTTAAAATGGCTTTCATGTAAAGAACAGAAAGTTATCGAGAAAATATATCAAAGATTATGAAAACAAATAAAAACTTGACAAAGAATACGAAGCCATAAAGTTTTCGAAATTCCGCGTCCCAAAATGAATTTGTTTACGACCCGTTAATGATTTCGCAATTTTAAACATGCTATCATGTAGAGAATCAAATGTTATCGAAGAAATACATCAAAGATTAAGAAAACAAAATAAAATGACAAAGATACAAGCCTATAAAGTTTCAAAAAATTCCCGTCCAAAATGAATTGTGTTTGACGAGCCTATTTGAAATTTTTGCAATTTTAAAAATGCTATCATTAGTGAATAACGTTCCGAGAATAAGATCAAAGATTATGAAAACAAATAAAACTTGAACAAAAGTACAAAGCTTACAAATTAAAAAAAAATCCTTCAGAATAACTTGTTTACGGCCCGTTAAGATCTTTGCAATTTTTAAAATGCTAAATCCATGTAGAAATCAAATGTTATCCGAGAAATACATCACAAAGATTAAGAAACAAATTAAAAATTGATCTAAAGATACAGATTATAAAGTTTCGAAAATTCCGTCCAAAAGACTTTGATTTTACGAAGCGCTCATTATAATTTTTGCAATTTTTAAAAATGCTATCAGTTGAGAATCAAATGTTTATCGAGAAATATATCAAAAGATTAATGAAAACAAATAAAACTTTGACAAAGATGACAAGCCCTATAAAAAATTTCGTAAAATGCCGTCCAAAAATGAATGTGTTTACGACGAGCCCGTAATGATTTTGGAATTTTAAATGCTATCATGTAAAGAATCAAATGTTATCGGAAATCATCAAAGATTAGAAAACAAAATAAAAATTGACAAGATACTAGATTATAAAGTTTCGAAAATCCCGTCCAAGACTATGTTTACGAGCCCATTTAATTTTGGCAATTTTTTAAAATGCTATCATGTTGAGAATCAAATGTACGTGAAATATATAAAAGAGATTAAAGGAAAACAAATAAAAATTGACAAAGAGAACAAGCCTAATAAAAGTTTCAAAAGTCCCGTCCAGAATGATTTGTGTTTGACAGCCCATTATGATTTTGCAATTTTTAATGCTTCATGTAAAGAATCAAGGTATCGAGAAATATATCAAAGATTATGAAAACAAATAAAACTTTGACAAAGATACAACCTATAAAATTTCGAAAATCCGTTCAAAATGAATTTGTGTTTGACGATCCCATTATGATTTTTGGGCATTTTTAAAATGCTATCAATTAGAAATCAATGTTATCTGAGAAATACATCAAAGATTAGGAAAACAAATAAAATTGACAAAGATACTAGATTATAAGTTTCGAATTCCCGTCCAAGAAATGACTTGTGTTTGACCGAGCCCAATTAATGATTTTTGCAAATTTTTAAAATGCTATCATGTGAGAAACAAATGTTATCGAGAAATATATAAAAGATTATGAAACTAAACTTGACAAAGTACAAGCCTATAAATTTTCAAAAGTTCCCGCCAGAATGTTTGTGGTTGACAAGCACTTATGCATTTACATTTTAAATGCTATCATGTGAGAATCGATGTTAATCGAGAAATATATCAAAGATTATGAAACCAATAAAAACTTGACAAAGATACAACCTATAAAGTTTCAAAAAATTCCCGTCCAAATGAAATGTGTTTGATCGAGCCCGTAATGATCTTTACAATTTTAAAATGCTTTCATGTAAAGAATCAAAGGTATCGAAAAATATATCAAAATTAATGAAAACAAAATAAAACCTGACAAAGATGACAAAGCCTTTAAAATTCGAAAAAATTCCCGTTCAAATATGAATTGTATTTACGTACCCGTATGATTTTTTCAATTTTTAAAATGCACATGTAGAGAATCAAATGTTATCGAGAAATACACAAAATTAGGAAAACAAATAAAAATTGACAAAAGATAACTAGATGTATAAAGTTTCGAAATTCCCGTCCAAAATGACTTGTGTTTACGAGCCCTATATGAATTGCAATTTTAAAATGCTATCATGGAGAATCAAATGTTATCGAAAATATAATCAAAAGATTAATGAAAACCAATAAACTTGACAAAAGATAGCAAGCCATATAAATTTTCAAAAGTTCCCGTCCAGAATGATTTGTTGGTTGAACAAGCCATTATATTTAACAATTTTTAAAAATGCTATCATGTTGAGAAATCAAATGTTACGAGAAATAAATCAAAGATTATGAAAACCAATAAAACTTGACAAAGATACAAGCCATAAGTCAAAAATACCCGTCCAAAATGACTTGTGTTTGACGGCCATTATGATTTTGCAATTTTTTAAAAATGCTCATTGTAGTAAATCAAACGTTAATCGGAAATATATCAAAGATTTGAAAACAAATAAAAATTGACAAAGATACAAGCCTATAAGTTCGAAAATTCCCAGTCCAAATGAAATTGTGTTTGACCGAGCGCGTAATGATTCTTACAATTTTTAAAAATGCTTTCAATGTAAGAATCAAAAGTTATGAGAAATATATCAAAGATTAAGAAAACAAATAAAACTTGACAAAGATACAAGCCTATAAAGTTCAAAAATTCCGTCCAAAAGAATTGTTTACGAGCCAGTTAGATTTTCCGGCAATTTTTAAATGCTATCATAGAGAAATCAAATGTATCGAGAAATACATCAAAGATAAGAAAAAAATAAAATTGACAAGATACTGATTATAAAGTTCGAAAAAATTCCGCCAGAAATGAACTGTGTTACGAGCCCATTATAAATTTTTTGCCAATTTTTAAATGCATCATGTGGGAATCAAATGTTATCGAGAAATATATAAAAGATAAATGAAAACCAAATAAAACTGACAAAGATACAAGCCTATAAATTTTTCAAAGTTCCTGCGTCCATGAAATGATTTGTGTGACAAGCACATTATGATTTTTAAACAAATTTTAAATGCTATCATGTGAGAATCAAATGTTTAATCGAGAAATATAATCAAAGATTATAAAACCAAATAAAATGACAAAGAATACAAGCCTATAAAGTTCAAAAATCCCGTCCAAAAATGAAATGTGTTTGACGACCGTAATGATCTTTACAAATTTTTAAAATGCTTTCATGTAAAGAAATCAAAAAGGTATCGAAAAATATAAAGATTATGACAAATAAAAACTTGAACAAAGAATACAGCCTATAAAATCGAAAATTCCCGTTCAAAAATGAAATTGTATTTACGAGCACGTATGATTTTGCAATTTTAAAAATGCTATCATGGTAGAGAATCAAGATGTTATCGAAAATATATCAAAGATTAGGAAAAAAAAAAATTGACAAAGATACTGAATATAAGTTTCGAAAATTCCCGTCCAAATGACTTGTGTTTACGGAAGCCCAATTATTGATTTTTGCAATTTTAAAAAATGCATCATGTGGAAATCAAATGTTATCGAGAAATATATCAAAGAAATTAGAAAACCAATAACTTGACAATAGATACAAGCTATACAATTTTCAAAAGTTCCCGTCCGAATGTTTGTGTTGACAAGCAAATATGATTTTTTAGAATTTTAAAATTGCTAATCATGTTGAAGTAATCAAATGGTTATCGAGAAATATATCAAAGATTAGAAAACCAATAAAACTTGACAAAGAACAAGCCTATAAAGTTTCAAAATTCCGCTGTCCAAAATGACTTGTGTTGACAGCCTAATTATGATTTTTGCAAATTTTTAAAAGCTATCATGTAGTAAATCAAACGTGTATCGAAAATATACTCAAAGATTATGAAAACAAATAAAAATTGACAAAAATACAAGACAAAGCCTATAAAAGTTTCGAAAATTCCCGTCCAAAATGAATTGTGTTTGACGAGCGCGTAATGATCTTACAATTTTAAAAATGCTTTCATGTAAAAGAATCAAAGTTTATCGGAAAATATCAAAGATTATGAAAACAAATAAACACTTACAAAGATCAACCTATAAAGTTTCAAAAATTCTCGTCCAAGAATGAATCTGTGTTTACTGAGCCCGTTATGATTTTCGCATTTAAAATGCTATCATGTAGAAATCAAAATTGTTATCGAGAAACTACATCAAAGATTAAGAAACAAATAAAAAGTGACAAAGATACTAGATTAATAAAGTTCGAAAATTCCAGTCCAAAAATGACTTCGTCCTGACGAGTCCGTTTATGATATTTTGCAAATTTTTAAAGTGCTAGCATGTTGAGAATCAAAAAAGTTATGCAGAAACTATATCACGGAAATATATCAAAAGAATATGAAACAAATAAAAACTTACAAAGAATAAAATCCTATAAAATTCGAAATTCCCGTCCAAAATGAATCTGTGTTACGAGCCCGTTATGATTTTGGAATTTTAAAATGCTACATGTAGAAGAATCAAATTATCGAGAAACATCAAAGATTAGAAAACAAATAAAAATTGACAAAGATACTTAGATTAATAAAGTTCGAAAATTCCCGTCCAAAAATGACTTAGTGTTTACGAGCCATTTTAAATTTTTGCAATTTTTAAAAATGCTATTCAGTTGAGAATCAAATGTTATCGAGAAAATATATACAAAGATTTATGAAACAAATACAAAATTGACAAAGAAGACAAGCTATAAAGTTCAAAAAGTTCCCGTCCAGAATGATTTGTGTTTGACGAGCCCATTATGATTTTTTTGCAAATTTTAAAAATGCATCATGTAGAGAATCAAAAACTAATTCGAAAAATATATCAAAGATTATGAAAACAAATAAAAATTGACAAAATATAAGAGCCTATAAAGTTTAAAAATTTCCGTAAAATGAATTATATTGACGACCCGTTATGAATATATCAATTTTAAATGCTTTCATGATAAGAATCAATAGTTTATCGAGAAATAATTTAAAGGATTATGAAAACAATAAAAATTGACAAGATACAAGCATATAAAGTTTCAAAAGTTCCCGTCAGAATGATTTGTGTTGACGATCCTTATGAATTTGCAATTTTTAAAATGCTATCAATGTAAGAAGAATCAAATGTTAATCGAGAAATATATAAAATAATTATGAACAGTAAAAGATTACAAAGATACAAGCCTACTAGAATTAATTATCAAAATTTCCTGTCCAGAATGATTTGTGTTGACAAAGCCCATTATGAATTTTGCTATTTTTAAAATGCTATCATGTTGAGAATCAAATGTTATCGAGAAATAAATCAAAGAATTAGAAAACAAATAAAACTTGACAAATGATCAAGCTATAAAGTTCAAAAAATTCCCGTCCAAAATGACTTGTGTTTGACGAGCCTATTATGATTTGCATTTTAAAATGCTATCATGTAGTGAATCAAAACGTTATCGAGAAATATATCAAAAAATATGAAAACAAATAAAAATGACAAAAGATACAAGCCTATAAAGTTCGAAATTCCCGTCCAAAAGGAAATGGTTTGACCGAGCCCGTAATGATCTTTAACAATTTTTAAAATGCTATGAAAGAATCAAAGGTATCGAGAAATATATCAAAGATTTGAAAACAAACATAAAAACTGACAAAGATAACAAAGCTATAAAATTTCGAAAATCCCGTTCAAAATGAAGTTGGTTTACAGCCTGTTATGAAATTTTTGCAATTTTTAAAATGCTATCATGTAGAGAATCAAATGTTATCGAGAAAATTAGCATCAAAGATTAGGAAAAACAAATAAAAATTGACAAAGATACTATATTATAAAGTTTCGAAAATTCCCGTGAGAATGACTTGTTTTGGAACGAGCTCGTTATCGATTATGCAAATTTTAAATGCTATCATGTAGAGAATCAAAAGTCATGACAAAAATACATCAAAGATTAATGAAAACAAAAAAAAATTGAACAAAGATACAGTCCTATAAAGTTTCAAAAATTCCCCGTCCAGAATGACTTGTGTTTGACGAGCCCTTAGAATTTTTGCAATTTAAAAAATTGCTATCATGTGAGAATCAAAAAGTCATCGACAAAATACATCAAAGATTATGAAACAAATAAAATTGACAAAGATACAAGCCCTAATAAATTTCAAAAGTTCCCGTCCAGAATGATTTGTGGTTAGCAAGCACATATGATTTTACAATTTTAAGAATGCTCTCATGTTAAGATCAAATGTTATCGACGAAATAATCAATAGATTAGAAAACCAATAAAACTGACATAGATACAAGCCTATAAAGTTCAAAAAATTCCCGTCCAAAAGAACTTGTGTTTGACGGGCATTAGTGATTTTTGCAAAATTTTTAAAATGCTATCCACATGTAGTGAATCAAACGTTAATCGAGAAATATATCAAAGAATATGAAAAAAAATAAAAAATTGACAAAGATACAAGCCTAATAAAGTTTCGAAAAAATTCCCGTCCAAAAATGAAATGTGTTTGACGAGCCGTAATGATCTTTTACAATTTTTTAAAATAATGCTTTCATGTAAAGAACAAAAGGTATCGAGAAAAATAAATCAAAGATTATGAAAACAAATAAAAACTTGACAAAGATACAGCCTATAAAATTTCGAAAATTCCCGTTCAAAATGAATGTGTTGTTTACGAGCCTTATGATTTGCAATTTTTTAAATGCTATCATGTAGAAGAATCAAATGTTATCGAGAAAACATCAAAGATTAGGAAAACAAATAAAAATTGACAAAGATACTATATTATAAAGTTTCGAAAATTCCCGTGTAGAATGACTTGTGTTTGACGAGCTCGTTATGATTTATGCAATTTTTAAAATGCTATCATGTAGAGAATCAAAGTCATCGACAAAAAAATAACATCAATAGATATGAAAACAAATAAAAATTGACAAAGATACAAGCATACTAAAGTTTCACAAAAATTCCCGTCCAGAATGACTTGTGTTTGACGAGCCCGTTATGATTTTTGCAATTTTTAAAATGCTATCATGTAGAGAATCAAAAGTCATCGACAAAAATACATCAAAGATTATGAAAACAAATAAAACTTGACAAAGATACAAGCCTATAAATTTTCAAAAGTTCCCGTCCAGAATGATTTGTGGTTGACAAGCACATTATGATTTTTACAATTTTTAAATGCTATCATTTGAGAATCAATATGTTATCGAGAAATATATCAAAGATTAATGAAAACCAAATAAACTTGACATAGATAACAAGCCTATAAATTTCAAAAAATTCCGTCCAAAATGACTTGTTGTTTGACGAGCCATTATGATTTTGCAATTTTTAAAATCTATCATGTAAGTAAATCAAACGTTACGAGAATATATCAAGATTATGAAAACAAATAAAAATGACAGATACAAGCCTATAAAGGTTTCGAAAATTCCTCGTCCAAAATGATATTTGTTTGAAGAACGATGGGCTTAATGATCTTTACAATTTTTAAAATGCTTTCAATGAGAGAATCAAAAGTCATCGAGAAATTACATCAAAGATTTAGAAAACAAATAAAAATTGACAAAGATACAAGCCTATAAAGTTTCAAAAATTCCCGTCCAGAATGACTTGTGTTTGACGAGCCCGTTATGACTTTTGCAATTTTTAAAATGCTATCATGTAGAGAATCAAAAGTTATCGAGAAATATATCAAATATTATGAAAACAATAAAAAAAATTACAAAGATACAGGCCCTATAAAGTTCAAAAATCTCCGTCAGCAATGACTTGTGTTTGACGAGCCCGTTATGATTTTACAATATTTTAAAATGCTACATGTAGAAAATCAAAAAGTTATCGAGAAGATATATCAAAGATTATGAAAACAAATAAAAACTCACAAAGAATAACAAGCTTAAAATTTCAAATTCCCGTCACAGATGACATGTGTTTACTAGTCAGTTATGACTTTTGCAATTTTTAAAATTCTTTCATTTAGTGAATCAAACGTTATCGAGAAATATATCAAAGATTATGAAAACAAATAAAAATTGACAAAGATACAAGCCTATAAAGTTTCAAAAATTCCCGTCCAGAATGACTTGTGTTTGACAGCCCGTTATGAATTTGCAAATTTTTAAAAATGCTATCATGTAGAAATCAACAGTTATCGAGAGAAAATATCAAAGATTATGAAAACAAATAAAATTCACACAAAGATAACAAGCCTATAAAATTTCAAAAATTCCCGTCCAGAATGACATGTGTTTACTAGTCAGTTATGACTTTTGCAATTTTTAAAATGCTTTCTTGTAGAGAATCAAACGTTATCGAGAAATATATCAAAGATTATGAAAACAAATAAAAATTGACAAAGATACAAGCCTATAAAGTTTCAAAAATTCCCGTCCAGAATGACTTGTGTTTGACGAGCCCGTTATGATTATTTGCAATTTTTAAAATGCTATCATGTAGAGAATCAAAAGTTATCGAGAAATATATCAAAGATTATGAAAACAAATAAATAATTGACAAAGAACAAGCGTAATAAAATTCAAAAATTCCCGTCCAGAATGACAGTGTTTTACTATCATTATGAACTTTCAATTTTTTAAAGATGCTTTCATGTAAGAAGAAATCAACGTTATCGAGAAATAATATCAAGAATTATGTAACAACAAATAAAAATTGAAAAGATACAAAGCCTATAAAGTTTCAAAAATTCCCTGTACGAAATACTATGTGTTTGACGACCGTTATGATTTATGCAATTTTAAAATGCTATCATGTAGAGAATCAAAAAAGTCATCGAGAAATACATCAGATTATGAAACAAAATAAAAACTGACATAAGAATACAAGCGTATAAAATTTCAAAATTCCGCGTCCAGAATACATTGTTTACTATCAAGCTTATGACTTTGCAATTTTAAAATGGCATTCATTTAGTGAATCAAACGTTATCGAGAAATATATCAAGATTATGAAAAACAAATAAAAATTGACAAGATAACAAGCCTATAAAATTTCAAAATTCCCGTCCAAGAAGGAACTTGTTGTTTGACAAAGCCCGTTATGATATTTCATTTTTAAATGCTATCAATGTTAGAGAATCAAAAGTTAATCGAGAAATATATCAAAGATAGAAAACAAATAAAAATTGACAAAGATACAAGCCGTATAAAGTTTCAAAAATTCCCGTCCAGAATGACATGTGTTTACTAGTCAGTTATGACTTTTGCAATTTTTAAAATGCTTTCATGTAGAGAATCAAACGTTATCGAGAAATATATCAAAGATTATGAAAACAAATAAAAATTGACAAAGATACAAGCCTATAAAGTTTCAAAAATTCCCGTCCAGAATGACTTGTGTTTGACGAGCTCGTTATGATTTATGCAATTTTTAAAATGCTATCATGTAGAGAATCAAAAGTCATCGAGAAATACATCAAAGATTATGAAAACAAATAAAAAAATCACAAAGATAGCAAGCCTAATAAATATCGAAAATTCCCGCCAAATGAATTGGGACGAAGCGCGTATGATCTTTACAATTTTAAAATGCTTTCATGTAGAGAATCAAACTATATCGAGAAATATATCAAAGATTATGAAAACAAATAAAAATTGACAAAGATACAAGCCTATAAAGTTTCAAAAATTCCCGTCCAGAATGACTTGTGTTTGACGAGCCCGTTATGATTTTTGCAATTTTTAAAATGCTATCATGTAGAGAATCAAATGTTACGAGAAATACAATCAAAGATTATGAAAACAATAAAATTGACAAAGATACTAGATTATAAAAATTAAAAAAATTCCGGTAAGAATGACATGTGTTTACTAGTCAGTTATGACTTTTGGCAATTTTTAAAATGCTTTCATGTAGAAGAATCAAACGTTATCTGAGAATATAATCAAGGATAGAAACAAATAAAATTGACAAAGATAACATACCTATAAGTTCAAAAAATTCCGTCCAGAATGACTTGTGTTTGACGAGCTCGTTATGATTTATGCAATTTTTAAAATGCTATCATGTAGAGAATCAAAAGTCATCGAGAAATACATCAAAGATTATGAAAACAAATAAAAATTGACAAAGATACAAGCCTATAAAGTTTCAAAAATTCCCTTCCAGAATGACTTGTGTTTGACGAGCCCTTTATGATATTTGCAATTTTTAAAATGCTATCATGTAGAAAATCAAAAGTTATCGAGAAATATATCAAAGATTATGAAAACAAATAAAAATTCACAAAGATACAAGCCTATAAAATTTCAAAAATTCCCGTCCAGAATGACATGTGTTTACTAGTCAGTTATGACTTTTGCAATTTTTAAAATTCTTTCATTTAGTGAATCAAACGTTATCGAGAAATATATCAAAGATTATGAAAACAAATAAAAATTGACAAAGATACAAGCCTATAAAGTTTCAAAAATTCCCGTCCAGAATGACTTGTGTTTGACGAGCCCGTTATGTTTTTGCAATTTTTAAAATGCTATCATGTAGAGAATCAAAAGTTATCGAGAAATATATCAAAGATTATGAAAACAAATAAAAATTGACAAAGATACAAGCGTATAAAATTTCAAAAATTCCCGTCCAGAATGACATGTGTTTACTAGTCAGTTATGACTTTTGCAATTTTTAAAATGCTTTCATGTAGAGAATCAAACGTTATCGAGAAATATATCAAAGATTATGAAAACAAATAAAAATTGACAAAGATACAACCTATAAAAGTTCAAAAATTCCCGTCCAGAAATGACTTGTGTTTGACGAGCTCGTTATGATTTAATGCAATTTTTAAAATGCTATCATGTAGACGAATCAAGTCATCGAGAAATACATCAAAAGATTATGAAACAAATAAAATTGACAAGATACAAGGCTATAAAGTTTCAAAAACCCCTTCCAGAATGATTGTGTTTGACGAGCCGTTATGATTTTACACAATTTTTAAAAATGCTATCATGTAGAAAATCAAACTTATCGGAAAATATATCAGATTAATGAAAACAAATAAAAATTCACAAAGAGTACAAGCCCTAATAAAATTTCAAAAATTCCCGTCCAGAATGACATGTGTTTACTAGTCAGTTATGACTTTTGCAATTTTTAAAATTCTTTCATTTAGTGAATCAAACGTTATCGAGAAATATATCAAATATTATGAAAACAAATAAAAATTGACAAAGATACAGGCCTATAAAGTTTCAAAAATTCCCGTCCAGAATGACTTGTGTTTGACGAGCCCGTTATGATTTTTACAATTTTTAAAATGCTATCATGTAGAAAATCAAAAGTTATCGAGAAATATATCAAAGATTATGAAAACAAATAAAAATTCACAAAGATACAAGCCTATAAAATTTCAAAAATTCCCGTCCAGAATGACATGTGTTTACTAGTCAGTTATGACTTTTGCAATTTTTAAATTCTTTCATTTAGTGAATCAAACGTTATCGAGAAATATATCAAAGATTATGAAAACAAATAAAAATTGACAAAGATACAAGCCTATAAAGTTTCAAAAATTCCCGTCCAGAATGACTTGTGTTTGACGAGCCCGTTATGATATTTGCAATTTTTAAAATGCTATCATGTAGAGAATCAAAAGTTATCGAGAAATATATCAAAGATTATGAAAACAAATAAAAATTGACAAAGATACAAGCCTATAAAGTTTCAAAAATTCCCGTCCAGAATGACTTGTGTTTGAACGAGCTATATGATTTGCAATTTTTAAAATGCTATCATGTAGAGAATCAAAAGTTATCGAGAAATACATCAAAGATTATGAAAACAAATAAAAATTGACAAAGATACAAGCGTATAAAATTTCAAAAATTCCCGTCCAGAATGACATGTGTTTACTAGTCAGTTATGACTTTTGCAATTTTTAAAATGCTTTCATGTAGAGAATCAAACGTTATCGAGAAATATATCAAAGATTATGAAAACAAATAAAAATTGACAAAGATACAAGCCTATAAAGTTTCAAAAATTCCCGTCCAGAATGACTTGTGTTTGACGAGCCCGTTATGATTTATGCAATTTTTAAAATGCTATCATGTAGAGAATCAAAAGTTATCGAGAAATACATCAAAGATTATGAAAACAAATAAAAATTGACAAAGATACAAGCCTATAAAGTTTCAAAAATTCCCGTCAGAATGACTTGTGTTTGACGAGCCATTATGATATTTGCAATTTTTAAAATGCTATCATGTAGAGAATCAAAAGTTATCGAGAAATAAATATAAAATAATTATGAAAACATAAAAAATTGACAAAGATACAGGCCGATAAAGTTTCAAAAATTCCGTCCAGAAATGACTTGTGTTTGACGAGCTCGTTATATTTTACCATTTTTAAAAATGCTATCATGTAAGAAAAATCAAAAGTTATCGAGAAATATATCAAGATTATGAAAACATAATAAAAAATTCCACAAAGAAACAAGCCTATAAAATTTCAAAAAATTCCCGATCCAGAAATGAACATGTTTTAGTCAGTTATAGACTTTTCAATTTTTAAAAATTCTTTATTTAGTGAATCAAAATGGGGTCGGGGGGTTTATCCGAGAAAATATATCAAATATTATGAAAACAAATAAAAATTGACAAAGATACAGGCCTAAAGTTTCAAAAAAATCGCCGTCAGAAATAACTTGTGTTTGAGAGCCCGTTAATGATTTTACACATTTTTTAAAATGGCTATCATGTAGAAAATCAAAAGTTACGAGAAAATATATCAAAGATTAATGAAAACAAATAAAAATTCACAAAGATACAAGCCTATAAAATTTCAAAAATTCCCGTCCAGAATGACATGTGTTTACTAGTCAGTTATGACTTTTGCAATTTTTAAATTCTTTCATTTAGTGAATCAAACGTTATTCGAGAAATAATATCAAAGTTATGAACAATAAAAATGACAAGATACTAAGCTATAAAGTTTCAAAAATTCCCGTCCAGAATGACTTGTGTTTGACGAGCCCGTTATGATATTTGCAATTTTTAAAATGCTATCATGTAGAGAATCAAAAGTTATCGAGAAATATATCAAAGATTATGAAAACAAATAAAAATTCACAAAGATACAAGCCTATAAAATTTCAAAAATTCCCGTCCAGAATGACATGTGTTTACTAGTCAGTTATGACTTTTGCAATTTTTAAAATGCTTTCATGTAGAGAATCAAACGTTATCGAGAAATATATCAAAGATTATGAAAACAAATAAAAATGACAGATACAACCATATAAGTTTCAAAAATTCCCGTCCGCCAGAATGACTTGTGTTTTGACGAGCCCGTTTATGATATTTGGCATTTTAAAAATGCTATCATGTAGAGAATCAAAAGTTATCGAGAAATATATCAAAGATTATGAAAACAAATAAAAATTGACAAAGATACAAGCGTATAAAATTTCAAAAATTCCCGTCCAGAATGACATGTGTTTACTAGTCAGTTATGACTTTTGCAATTTTTAAAATGCATTCTTGTATAGAATCAAACGTTATCGAGAAATATATCAAAGATTATGAAAACAAATAAAAATTGACAAAGATACAAGCCTATAAAGTTTCAAAAATTCCCGTCCAGAATGACTTGTGTTTGACGAGCCCGTTATGATATTTGCATTTTTAAAAATGCTATCATGTAGAGAACAAAAAGTTATCGAGAAATATATCAAAGATTATGAAAACAAATAAAAATTGACAAAGATACAAGCCTATAAAGTTTCAAAAATTCCCGTCCAGAATGACTTGTGTTTGACGAGCCCGTTATGATTTTTGCAATTTTTAAAATGCTATCATGTAGAGAATCAAAAGTTATCGAGAAATATATCAAAGATTATGAAAACAAATAAAAATTGACAAAGATACAAGCGTATAAAATTTCAAAAATTCCCGTCCAGAATGACATGTGTTTACTAGTCAGTTATGACTTTTGCAATTTTTAAAATGCTTTCATATAGAGAATCAAACGTTATCTAGAGAAATATATCAAAGATTATGAAAACAAATAAAAATTGACAAAGATACAAGCCTATAAAGTTTCAAAAATTCCCGTCCAGAATGACTTGTGTTTGACGAGCCCGTTATGATTTATGCAATTTTTAAAATGCTATCATGTAGAGAATCAAAAGTTATCGAGAAATACATCAAAGATTATGAAAACAAATAAAAATTGACAAGATATCGAAGCCTATAAAGTCAAAAAATTCCCTTCAGAATGACTTGTGTTTACGAGCCCGTTAAGATATTTGCAAATTTTAAAATGCTAATCATGGAGAGAATAAAAGTATATCGAAAAAATATATCAAGATTAATGAAAACAAATAAAAAATCACAAAGATACAAAGCCTAAATAAATTTCAAAAATTCCCTCAGAATGAACATGTGTTACAGTCAGATTATGACTTTTGCAATTTTAAAATGCATTCATTAGTGAATCAAACGATTATCGAAAAATTCAAGATTGAAAACAAATAAAATTGACAAAGATACCAAGCCTAATAAATTTCAAAAATTCCCGTCCAGAATGACTTGTGTTTGACGAGCCCGTTATGATTTTTGCAATTTTTAAAATGCTATCATGTAGAGAATCAAACGTTATCGAGAAATATATCAAAGATTATGAAAACAAATAAAAATTGACAAAGATACAAGCGTATAAAGTTTCAAAAATTCCCGTCCAGAATGACTTGTGTTTGACGAGCCCGTTATGAATTTGCAATTTTTAAAATGCTATCATGTAGAGAATCAAAAGTTATCGAGAAATATATCAAAGATTATGAAAACAAATAAAAATTGACAAAGATACAAGCCTATAAAGTTTCAAAAATTCCCGTCCAGAATGACTTGTGTTTGACGAGCCCGTTATGATTTATGCAATTTTTAAAATGCTATCATGGTAGAGAATCAAAAGTTATCGAGAAATACATCAAAGATTATGAAAACAAATAAAAATTGACAAAGATACAAGCCTATAAAGTTTCAAAAATTCCGTCCAGAATGACTTGTGTTTGACGAGCTCGTTATGATTTATGCAATTTTTAAAATGCTATCAGGTAGAGAATCAAAAGTCATCGAGAAATACATCAAAGATTATGAAAACAAATAAATAATTGAACAAAGATAAACCTATAAAAGTTTTCAAAAATTCCCGCCAGATACATGTTTTTTCTAGTCAGTTATGACTTTGCAATTTTTAAAATGCTATCATGTAGAGAATCAAAAGTTATCGAGAAATATATCAAAGATTATGAAAACAAATAAAAATTCACAAAGATACAAGCCTATAAAGTTTCAAAAATTCCCGTCCAGAATGACTTGTGTTTGACGAGCCCGTTATGATTTTATGCAATTTTTAAAATGCTACATGTAGTAGAATCAAAAGTTATCGAGAAATACATCAAAGATTATGAAAACAAATAAAAATTGACAAAGATACAAGCCTATAAAGTTTCAAAAATTCCCGTCCAGAATGACTTGTGTTTGACGAGCCCGTTATGATTTATGCAATTTTTAAAATGCTATCATGTAGAGAATCAAAAGTTATCGAGAAATACATCAAAGGTTATGAAAAACAATAAAATTGACCAAAGATACAAGCCTATAAAGTTTCAAAAATTCCCGCCAGAATGACTTGTGTTTGACGATTCGGTTATAATTTATGTGCAATTTTTAAAATGCATCATGTATAGAATCAAAAGCATCGAGAAATAACATCAAAGATTATAAAACAAATAAAATTGACAAAGATACAAGCCTATAAAGTTTCAAAAATTCCCGTCCAGAATGACTTGTGTTTGACCAGCCCGTTATGATTTTTAAAATTTTAAAATACTATCATGTAGAAAATCAAAAGTATCGAAAAATATCAAAGCATATGAAATAATAAAAATTGACAAAGATACAAGCGTATAAAATTTCAAAAATTCCCGTCCAGAATGACATGTGTTTACTAGTCAGTTATGACTTTTGCAATTTTTAAAATGCTTCATGTAGAGAATCAAAAGTTATCGAGAAATATATCAAAGATTATGAAAACAAATAAAAATTGACAAAGATACAAGCCTATAAAGTTTCAAAAATTCCCGTCCAGAATGACTTGTGTTTGACGAGCCCGTTATGATTTTTGCAATTTTTAAAATGCTATCATGTAGAGAATCAAAAGAACATCGAAGAAATACATCAAGATTAAATGAAAACAAATAAAATATTGACAAAGATACAAGCTA
>CM039679.1:141989391-142016941 GCA_022537955.1 Schmidtea mediterranea | reverse complement strand
AAATATTATGAAAGAAAAACCAGTTTTATATGATTTTACCTAGTAATGTTGTCCATCTTATTTATCCTAATAAAAGAAGCTTAGTAATTTTAATGTACAAGTAAATTCTGTCTACTTGGATGGTGAAAGGGAAGTTGCATTGGATGGATTTCACTTTTGCTGATATAATCCTTTTCCCGTATTATAGTAATTCTTGTATAACGTTAATGAATCGGTAAAGAAGTGGTAAGTGAAATAAAGTATTTTGAAAATAAATAATCAAATCATAACTTAATGAATTAATAATATCCAAATATACTCCAGATGTTGACAAGTTTAATTGAAAAATATGAGGAATTTGGGTTATTGTTCTGTCCACATGTTCACATTTAAAGTAACATTCCCCCCCCCCGCCGATATTCAAACATGCGTTCTTAGTTTTGGACTAAAATCTACATCCAATTATTGTGAAGAGGATCCAATGTGTCGAATAAAATTACCAAAATTGTACTGATGATGTTTAATGGGAACAATTTGGGGAATTAATAATTATATAATTATAATAATAATAATAATATTAATAATAATAATAACCTAAAGGTTTGGCAAATTTTCTGGATGCTCCATTTTTAACATGGGGAGGTAAATTGCTTTAGGATATTTCTCTGCATAGGATTTTTCTTTGGTTGGGTACACCCCCGGAGGCAAACGACTGAAAACAATCAAAACACGTTAAAATATAATTATAAACGCCTATGTTAATTTTCGAAATACTGGTATCATTTCCTCCATCAATCCATTTTTGCCATAAATCATTAAAAACCTGAAATGTTTTATAAGGAAATCTTTTCCGCATTGGTTTGTTTAAACTGACGCAAGCCTGATCTGACAACCACTTTTGGCGGTTTCCTTTTTCGACTTTGGGACTCTTTTCTTTAACTTTGCACATCCACCGAAACCTGCTTCGTCTTTCTTGGTTTCGTCGCAAATCTTCTCCATACAACAAGAGATTTAATTTTAATATTAACATTAGGTAATGGATTGCCCATCGTTATTTGTGATAATATACTTGATAATGCTAATGGTACACATTCTCCAATAAAACCGACCTTGTTGTTTATATAATGATTTCTCATTTGCTTACGATTTTATTAATTTACTAGTGATAGCCAAAGCTTAACGATGTTTATTCAGTACTAGTTTTTTAGAATTACCTGAATTTTAATTTTACTGACTACTTTTTAATAGAATTTTGAGTAATCCCATCGACAACAAAAGTTGGAAAATGATTGTAAAATAACATTCTTTTCATAACTCCGAAGCCTTTAACAAGCAAATTAAAATATGGGAAACTCCTATGATTTTTTACAAATGTTATCTGTTTCTTACTCTTTTTTAATAAGTGTTTTTTCGAAATTAATTCATTGCAGGGTAATTCCTCGGTTATTAGTTTTTAGATGGTGTATAATATTTTTTGTGGAACTTTATTTATGAGTCTTTTTAATAATTATGTCTAAGTTTCGGAATATTTTAAGCCCTGGATTTCATAAACATTTTTACATGTTAAAGTTTTCACTTTGTTTATATGCCATGGCACCTTTCCTTTAATTGAAAATATCTGTTTTTACCCGTAAATCATCGTTACATTGTTGTTGTGAAATCAAGAAATATATATCCATGTGGTGATTTTGTAGCATCTTGAATGCACTGATGAGAAAAATTACGATTATTAGGGTATGCTTGTCAGGCAAGAAAATCAATAACTGTGGTGCAATCTTCTAGGATTCTTGAAAATAACTAAATATTGGGAAAAACATTTAAATTCCTTGTTCGATGTGCACCACCCTGGTGAAATAGATTTTGGAGTAATAAAGATCAACAGTAACAACAACATGTCTACTGAATTTTTGTGAATAAAGTTATTAAAATCCTTTTCCTTCTTTATTAGTCTTCCCCTGATTACAAATCATCATAATGGATGACATCACCCTTTCCCCTTAAACGATCTTGACCAGTTTTTACTCGAAACCCTTTACTTATTTCATGTTTTTCAATTTACAGAAATTATCCTGAGTTAATCCCCCATGTTCTTCATCTGCACCCCTATGCCAATAAAATCTGTTTGAATTTTGTTTGAATAAATAGAATTTCCAGTAATTTACACACAAAAAATAGTTTTACCACTACCCTTGGGCCGACGATTTGATATACAGCACATTTCTAAGTCCATTATTAATTTGTATAATTATAGGTTTTGTTATATTAACGATTTAATGAACTCTTCCTAAAAAATCATATATATAGTTAAATATTTCATTTATTGTTTAATTATGTTATCAAATAATAAATTATAAAGGAACTTTTGATGTATCGAAAAAATGAACGTTTCCAAAGGTAAACCCAGCAAATTGGTAGATAGGAGTGGAAAATACCCTATAATGATTTTTCCAAATCCGGCAAATGCAGAATCATTGGGATGCAAGAAACCTTTAGATGTCAATAAATTTACAATATAGAATAAAGGATTTAAAAAAAGTCAATTACAGTTACCATGGTGATATGGGGACAATCTATCAATCTATACAACATGTCAACAAAATTGTCTTTGTATGTTCGAGCCGGAATATTTCCTGCATTTGAGGCTTTTAAAATAACAACCCAATGTGTGTTAACGTTTTTGCTAGCGGCAAGAATAGTCTATTAGGGTGCCAAAATCTAGAGTACAAAAATATTGTTTGTGACATACAAAATGAAATCACCGATTGGTCGATATCTGATTGTGATAATGATTGATTAAAACAACTTGCTTATTCATTTGATTTCATTTTAAAAATGGAAAATATATGTATGCTATGGCCAAAAGAAAAAATCGCTGAATACGGTAAATTTATCATTTTTATTTCATTTTAATTTATATTTATTTAAGACAAATATGCTCCAATGCTAATCCGAGCGTAATTATTTATTATAATCCCTCAATAAAGGAGATTTTGAAGAATCAAGAACCTCAATGCTCAACAGTGATATATAATGAAACACGAATCGATATTTCAAATCTGATTAAACAAGCCCTTTGGGACAATGAAATAAACCGAACGTCGAGGAGATGGAAAACTTGAATACCACTGCATTCCTGGGGTGTAGCTGCTGTGATTTCCGATATCAGGCTTATGTCGAATGGAAATCTGACAAATTCCATACGAAATTTCAAAAAATGAACTTTTAACGACAATAAATGTATTTTAATTCTTGATTTGTTTGGTAGTTTTATTGTTGTAATAAAAAATCGTTTTTGTATTTTAATTTTGTGTTTTGTTTTAGTGTTGATAGTATAGTTTTATTGTTTGGAATATATTAATAATAGTAATAGTTTATTTTTTGTTAGTTTTGGTAATAAATAGTATAATAGTAAATTTTTATTTGTATAGTAATAATAATAGTAAATAAATATTAAATAATAGTATAATTTTTTTTTTGTATAGTAATAATAATAGTAATATAGTAATTTTATTTGTATAGTATAATAATAATATTAATAATAATAATAATAATAATAAAATAATAATAATAATAATAAACACGTGATGTTAATAATACATTTTATATAGATGAGTGCGTAAAATCATATACAAAATCCACGAGTTAATTCACATACAGTTTTCCAGTCACGCACTTGTCTTGCACTTATCATGCACTTATCATGCATTGTCTTTGTGATCATGCATGATTCTGATTGGTTAATCAGTATCTGTCAGGGTATAAAAGTGCGTCACCACATTATAAAGATCATAAATCAAACATGACCAAGAAAATAAGTGTCCAACCAGTTCAGATGTTCCACAATTATAAAATGTATTTTTAAAGGAGCCTATCAATATGCAATGCAAATCCAGTCAAACTCAATAAACGCAATTTCAATCTCTTGCTGGTACTCTCTCAATGTTAGATATCAAGGATATTGATAATACATTCAAAAAGATCAATTCCAATTTAAAATGCAATGAAAATGCTTTCTTCACGAGTCAATATACCAGATATTATGATGCATTTACAGAAATAGGATTCAAAGAACAGGAAAACTGGTATATAACAATAACAATCCAAGGATATAAAGCAGATCAAAACGATGTGCTTTCTCCAATCTGGAAAATTGTTACTGCTAGACTTTCACAGTTATTTTTAATGTATAGTGTTTAATAAATGTATTAATGTTTCTTTGTTATTCTATAAACAAAATTATAAGTAGTTTAAAATAGTGTTAAAATGATGTCTGAAAAAGGTAAAATATAAAATATAAATAATTAATTAATTTGTTTAGAATATTTAATAAACTTTTTGTTTGATAAACTTGAAGAAATAACCGGTGTAAAAATTAGAGATATGTTGACTCTAGTTGAAGCATTGAGTAAAGAATCGGATTGCGAATCTGAATGTCAGAGTGATTCTGGATGTCAGAGTGATGAAATTGTTAATGATACTGAAATTATTAATGATTCTGAAGAAATTATTAATGTTGAAGAGCTACCGAAAAAGATGAGCCTACCGAATTTAAGAATTGTATTGATCATGTTATAGAAAATATTATGATAGAATCTTGTGGTGATGAACAACGTACATGTAATAATCAATAAATCTTTAAAATATGTTTATTAATAAAAATAACAAAGAAATATTTATTAAAATCTATGATAAACCTTGTTACATAAATATAAAACAGATACTCCAGTGAATAGTTTTAATAAAAATTTGCAATTCTCGATATAAATATCAGAGCGTTTGGCTTCTGCGCAACTTGAATAATAGCTTCCATCCACCGTTTGATTCTACCCACGGATCAATTTTGTTTCTATCACCTAAATAATATAAAATTATTAACAATATAAAGTAATATACCTCTATAGACCATTGGAAATAATTTTCATAGTCGGATCCAGATTTTAATATCATGTGTTTCATGTACATTAATTCCTACTATTATTCGCAATCCATTTATTATTTTCATCGAACATGTAATAAATATTGATTGAATGCCTTCTTTCTCTCCAATGGTGGCAAATTGAGAATTTTTTCATAATCGAATGGGATGTCTTCAACGATTTTCTCGTACGGTTACCATAAATTTCATGTTTTTAATGATTTCATCTTCTTCTCTATTATTAGAGACCAGCTCATTCAACAAAGTTATAAAAAATTTAGTTTCTGGCATTTTATAAAAATATATGAAAGTGTAAGCTTATTTATACTATATTCGACCAATCAGAATCATGTAATACTAAGAAAATATGTAAAAATATATAATGGAAATGGCAATGATGATTTGTTGGCACTGTTAACTTCTTTCAAGTTGTTGCCACCACTGTTAACCGGTTGTTGTTGAAATTTCATTATACGATTGAACTGATCAGTGTTTTATTAGAATAAAATTTTATACTATATTGAACTTGATTCATCATTTTTTCATTAAGTTTACGATTTCTTTCAATTCTAATATTGATTTTCTTAATTCATTTTGATAGTACCAATGGTCTTATTTAAATATATAAATCATCATATACTTCGTTTTAGCTCTTTTTAAAGTTTCATATGTATGTTCAAATCGGAATTCTAAATTACTCATCTTTCAGATAATCTTTTGACTGAGTTTTCAAATATCTAGGCCTATCTATCATATACAAAATATCCATCAATACAGCGGTATCAGGACATACACATCTTGTTGAATTTTTACCTTGAACGGTTACAACAATTGAGTTGGCCATATTAAAAACTAATAATAATAATAAAATTTCTTAATCATTTTAAATCTATATAAATTAATATTTATTGTTTATAGCTAAAGATGTGTGTGTGTGTGTGTCTCTAAATTAGTATTAAAGTAATTGTTATTTCAATTTTTATCATTAAAATGATTGTACCGAGCGCAGTTCAAGCTATGAATGAAATAAAACATTATGGTAATTTATTATTACTATTATTATTATTACTTGTTTTTTAGATGATATTTTAAAGTTATTAAAGAACGTCTGCAATTCTATTATCCAGAAATACATGGAATCATGGATAAGCCTGCATCAATAATTCCAGACTTGATATTCAATCATACATCAATATGGATATTTACTGTAATAGATGAGTTCCTATGGGATATCGAACAAAACAATTTGTCAAAAGATATGGAACCCGAATACCCTTGTGGTGATGGATGTCATTGCTGCGCCGCCCGATATCGGAAGTATGTGGAATGGGCTTTGAATAAAGCTCTTCGACAATACTACTATAGTAGAATTATCTCTTTATAATAAATTTGTTGTATATGTCGTGGTTTTCATTATATAGTAATAATAATAATAATAATAATAATAATAATAATAAAATAATTTACAAATATATACTATTTATTTTTTATAAGTAGTAAATTTAAATTTAAAAATGATTAAAAATTCCATGATCTTGACCTTGAATGACCTTGACCTTGAATGACCTTGACCTTGAATGACCTTGAAAAATAATAATAATAATAATAATAATAATAATAAAATAATTTACAAATATATATTACTTATTTTTTATAAGTAGTAAATTTAAATTTAAAAATGACTAAAAATAGTATGACCTTGACCTTGAATGACCTTGACATTGAATGACCTTGAAAATAAATGTACTTTTAAACATAGAAAAATTTTTGAAAAATGATGAGTCATCCAATGAACTTGAATGACCTTGAATGACCTTGAATGACCTTGAAAAATAATAATAATAATAAAATAATTTACAAATATATACTACTTATTTTTATAAGTAGTATATTTAAATTTAAAAATGTTTAAAAATTCCATGACCTTGACCTTGAATGACCTTGAAAAATAATAATAATAATAAAATAATTTACAAATATATACTACTTATTTTTATAAGTAGTAAATTTAAATTTAAAAATGTTTAAAAATTCCATGACCTTGACCTTGAATGACCTTGACCGTGAATGACCTTGACCTTGAATGACCTTGAAAATAAATGTACTTTTAAACATAGAAAAATTTTTGAAAAATGATGAGTCATCCAATGACCTTGAATGACCTTGAAAATAGATGTACTTTTAAACATAGAAAAATTTTTGTTGGTTTTAATAATCTATGATATATTTCTCGATAACTTTTGATTCTCTACATGATCGCATTTTAAAAATAGCAAAAATCATAACTGGCTCACAAACACAAGCCATTTTGGACGGGAATTTTTGCAACTTTATAGGCTTGTATCATTGTAGAGTTTTATTGGTTTTCATAATCTTTGATATATTTCTCGATAACTTTTGATTCTCTACATGAGAGCATTTTAAAAATTGCAAAAATCATAACGAGCTCGTAAACACAATTAATTTTTGGACCGGAATTTTTGAAACTTTATAAGCCTTTATCTTTGTCAATTTTTATTTGTTTCCATAATCTTTGATATATTTCTCGATAACTTTTGATTCTCTACATGAAATCATTTTAAAAATTGCAAAAATCATAAGGGGCTCGTAATCACAAGTCATTTTGGACGGGAATTTTAGAAAAAATTTATAGGCTTGTATCTTTGTCAATTTTTATTGGTTTTCATAATCTTTGATATATTTCTCGATAACTTTGATTCTCTACATGAAATCATTTTAAAAATTGCAAAAAGCATAATGGGCTCTTCAATTTTTTTTTTGCAATTTTTAAAATGATTTCATGTAGAGAATCAAAAGTTATCGAGAAATATATCAAAGATTATGGAAACAAATAAAAATTGACAAAGATAAAGGCTTATAAAGTTTCAAAAATTCCGGTCCAAAAATTAATTGTGTTTACGAGCTCGTTATGATTTTTGCAATTTTTAAAATGCTCTCATGTAGAGAATCAAAAGTTATCGAGAAATATATCAAAGATTATGAAAACCAAAATAAAAATTGACAGAGATACAAGCCTATAAAGATTTCAAAAATGCCGGTCCAGAAGCTGACATGTGTTTACTAGCAAGTTATGGACTTTGTTGCGATTTTTAAAAGATGCGTTCATGTGAGAGGAGATCAAGGACGTTATCAGAAAATATGCAAAATTGGATGAAAAGCAAATAAAGGAAAGGTTGACCAAAGGATACAAGGCCTATAAAGTTTCAAAAATTTCCCGTCGGCAGGAACTGACATGTTTTTGACGGAGCCCGCTTAGTGATTTTTGCAAATTGATGTACAAATGCCTATCATCGGAGGAGAACAAAAAGGTTGTACGAGAAATATATCAAAGATTATTGAAAACAGGACATAAAAAACTGACAAAGCAGTAGCAAGCCTATAAAGTTGTTCAATCAATTCGGTCCAGAATGACTTGGTTTGATGAAGGCATTATGCCTTTTTGCAATTTTTTAAAATGCCTATTAGTGTAGTGAATCAAAAAGTTATCCGAGAAAATTCATTTCAAAGGATTATGAAAAAACAATAAAATTGACAAAATACAGACCTTAAACTTTTAAAACTTTTCCGTCCAGACTGACTTGTGTTTGACGAGCCAGCTTATTATTCTTTGCATTTTAAAAAATCCTATCATTGATAAAGAATACAAAGTTATTCGAAAAATATATCAAAAGATTATGAAAACAAATAAAAATTGACAAAGATACAAGCTTATAACTTTTAAAAATTCTCGTCCAGAATGACTTGTGTTTGACGAGCATGTTATGATTTTTGCAATTTTTAAAATGCTTCCATGAAGAGAATCAAATGTTATCGAGAAATATATCAAAGATTATGAAAACCAATAAAAATTGACAAAGATACAAGCGTATAAAGTTTCAAAATTTCCGTCCAAAATGACTTGTGTTTACGAGCCCGTTATGATATTTGCAATTTTTAAAATGATTTGATGTAGAGAATCAAAATTTATCGAGAAATATATCAAATATTATGAAAAGCAATAAAAATTGACAAAGATACAAGCCTATATTGTTTCAATAATTCCGGTCCAGAATGACTTGTGTTTGACGAGCCCATTATGCTTTTTGCAATTTTTAAAATGCTTTTATGTAGTGAATCAAAAGTTATCGAGAAATATATCAAAGATTATGAAAACAAAAAAATTGACAAAGATACAAGCCTATATATTTTCAAAAATTCCCGTCAAAAAAGAATTGTGTTTGACGAGCCCGTTATGATATTTGCAATTTTTAAAATGCTTTCATATAAATAATCAAACGCTAACGAGAAATATATCAAAGATTATGAAAACCAATAAAAATTGACAAAGATACAAGCGTATAATGTTTCAATAATTCCGGTCCAGAATGACTTGTGTTTGACGAGCCCATTATGCTTTTTGCAATTTTTAAAATGCTATTATGTAGTGAATCAAAAGTTATCGAGAAATATTTCAAAGATTATGAAAACAAATAAAAATTGACAAAGATACAAGCCTATAAACTTTTAAACTTTTCCGTACAAAATGACTTGTGTTTGACGAGCCAGTTATTATTTTTGCAATTTTAAAAATCCTATCATGTAAAGAATTAAAAGTTATAGAAAAATATATCAAAGATTATGAAAACAAATAAAAATTGACAAAGATACAAGCTTTTAAAGTTTCAAAAATTCCCGTCCAGAATGACTTGTGTTTGACGAGCTCGTTATGATTTTGCAATTTTTAAATTCTATTATGTAGTGAATCAAAAGTTATCGAGAAATATATCAAAGATTATGAAAACAAATAAAATTTGACAAAGATACAAGCCTATAAAGTTTCAAAAATTCCCGTCCAAAAAGAATTGTGTTTGACGAGCCCGTTATGATATTTGCAATTTTTAAAATGCTTTCATATAAAGAATCAAACGTTAACGAGAAATATATCAAAGATTATGAAAACCAACAAAAATTGACAAAGATACAAGCTTTAAATGTTTCAAAAATTCCCGTCCAGAATGACTTGTGTTTGACGAGCTCGTTATGATTTTTGCAATTTTTAAAATGCTTTCGTGTAGAGAATCAAAAGTTATCGAGAAATATATCAAAGATTATCAAACCAATAAACTCTACAATGATACAAGCCTATAAAGTTGCAAAAAATTCTTGTCCAAAATGGCTTCTGTTCTTGAGCCAGTTATGATTTTTGCAATTTTTAAAATGCGATCATGTAGAGAATCAAAAGTTATCGAGAAATATATCATAGATTATTAAAACCAACAAAAATTGACAAAGATACAAGCCTATAAACTTTTAAAAATTTCCGTCCAGAATGACTTGTGTTTGACGAGCCCGTTATGATTTTTGCAATTTTTAAAATGATTTGATGTAGGGAATCAAAATTTATCGAGAAATATATCAAATATTAGAAAAGCAATAAAATTGACCAAAGATACAAGCCTATAATGTTTCAATAATTTCCGGTCCAGAATGACTTGTGTTTGACGAGCCCATTATGCTTTTTGCAATTTTTAAATTCTATTATGTAGTAAATCAAAAGTTATCGAGAAATATATCAAAGATTATGAAAACAAATAAAATTTGACAAAGATACAAGCCTATAAAGTTTCGAAAATTCCCGTCCAAAAAGAATTGTTGTTTGACGAAGCCCGTTATGATATTTGCAATTTTTAAAATGCTTTCATGTTGAGTGAATCAAAAGTTATCGAGAAATATATCAAAGATATGAAAAAAAAAATGACAAAGATACAAGCCTAATATTCAAAAATCCCGTCAAAAAAGAATGGTGACGAGCCCGTTATGATATTTGCAATTTAATGCTTTCATAAAAACAAACGCTAACGAGAATATATCAAAGAATGAAAACCAATAAAAATTGACAAAGATACAAGCGTATAATGTTTCAATAATTCCGGTCCAGAATGACTTGTGTTTGACGAGCCCATTATGCTTTTTGCAATTTTTAAAATGCTATTATGTAGTGAATCAAAAGTTATCGAGAAATATTTCAAAGATTATGAAAACAAATAAAAATTGACAAAGATACAAGCCTATAAACTTTTAAACTTTTCCGTACAAAATGACTTGTGTTTGACGAGCCAGTTATTATTTTTGCAATTTTAAAAATCCTATCATGTAAAGAATTAAAAGTTATAGAAAATATATCAAAGATTATGAAAACAAATAAAAATTGACAAAGATACAAGCTTTTAAAGTTTCAAAAATTCCCGTCCAGAATGACTTGTGTTTGACGAGCTCGTTATGATTTTTGCAATTTTTAAAATGCTATTATGTAGTGAATCAAAAGTTATCGAGAAATATATCAAAGATTATGAAAACAAATAAAATTTGACAAAGATACAAGCCTATAAAGTTTTCAAAAATTCCCGTCCAAAAAGAATTGTGTTTGACGAGCCCGTTATGATATTTGCAATTTTTAAAATGCTTTCATATAAAGAATCAAACGTTAACGAGAAATATATCAAAGATTATGAAAACCAACAAAAATTGACAAAGATACAAGCTTTAAATGTTTCAAAAATTCCCGTCCAGAATGACTTGTGTTTGACGAGCTCGTTATGATTTTTGCAATTTTTAAAATGCTCTCGTGTAGAGAATCAAAAGTTATCGAGAAATATATCAAAGATTATCAAAACCAATAAAACTCTACAATGATACAAGCCTATAAAGTTGCAAAAATTCTTGTCCAAAATGGCTTCTGTTCTTGAGCCAGTTATGATTTTTGCAATTTTTAAAATGCGATCATGTAGAGAATCAAAAGTTATCGAGAAATATATCATAGATTATTAAAACCAACAAAAATTGACAAAGATACAAGCCTATAAACTTTTAAAAATTCCGTCCAGAATGACTTGTGTTTGACGAGCCCGTTATGATTTTTGCAATTTTTAAAATGATTTGATGTAGGGAATCAAAATTTATCGAGAAATATATCAAATATTATGAAAGCAATAAAAATTGACAAAGATACAAGCCTATAATGTTTCAATAATTCCGGTCCAGAATGACTTGTGTTTGACGAGCCCATTATGCTTTTTGCAATTTTTAAATTCTATTATGTAGTAAATCAAAAGTTATCGAGAAATATATCAAAGATTATGAAAACAAATAAAATTTGACAAAGATACAAGCCTATAAAGTTTCGAAAATTCCCGTCCAAAAAGAATTGTGTTTGACGAGCCCGTTATGATATTTGCAATTTTTAAAATGCTTTCATATAAGAAATCAAACGTTAACGAGAAATATATCAAAGATTATGAAAACCAATAAAAATTGACAAAGATACAAGCTTTTAAAGTTTCAAAAATTCCCGTCCAGAATGACTTGTGTTTGACGAGCTCGTTATGATTTTTGCAATTTTTAAAATGCTATCATGTAGAGAATCAAAAGTTATCGAGAAATATATCAAAGATTATGAAAACCAATAAAACTTGACAATGATACAAGCCTATAAAGTTGCAAAAATTCCCGTCCAAAATGGCTTGTGTTTGTGAGCCAGTTATGATATTTGCAATTTTTAAAATGATTTGATGTAGAGAATCAAAATTTATCGAGAAATATATCAAATATTATGAAAAGCAATAAAAATTGACAAAGATACAAGCCTATAAAGTTTCAATAATTCCGGTCCAGAATGACTTGTGTTTGACGAGCCCGTTATGATTTTTGCAATTTTAAAAATCCTATCATGTAAAGAATTAAAAGTTATCGAGAAATATATCAAAGATTATGAAAACAAATAAAAATTGACAAGATACAAGCCTATAAACTTTAAAAAATTCCCGTCCAGAATGACTTGTGTTTGACGAGCATGTTATGATTTTTGCAATTTTTAAAATGCTTTCATGTAGAGAATCAAATGTTATCGAGAAATATATCAAAGATTATGAAAACCAATAAAAATTGACAAAGATACAAGCGTATCAAGTTTCAAAATTTCCCGTCCAAAATGACTTGTGTTTACGAGCCCGTTATGATATTTGCAATTTTTAAAATGATTTGATGTAGAGAATCAAAATTTATCGAGAAATATATCAAATATTATGAAAAGCAATAAAAATTGACAAAGATACAAGCCTATAATGTTTCAATAATTCCGGTCCAGAATGACTTGTGTTTGACGAGCCCATTATGCTTTTTGCAATTTTTAAAATGCTTTTATGTAGTGAATCAAAAGTTATCGAGAAATATATCAAAGATTATGAAAACAAAAAAAATTTGACAAAGATACAAGCCTATATATTTTCAAAAATTCCCGTCAAAAAAGAATTGTGTTTGACGAGCCCGTTATGATATTTGCAATTTTTAAAATGCTTTCATATAAAGAATCAAACGTTATCGAGAAATATATCAAAGATTATGAAAACCAATAAAAATTGACAAAGATACAAGCTTTTAAAGTTTCAAAAATTCCCGTCCAGAATGACTTGTGTTTGACGAGCTCGTTATGATTTTTGCAATTTTTAAAATGCTATCATGTAGAGAATCAAAAGTTATCGAGAAATATATCAAAGATTATGAAAACCAATAAAACTCTACAATGATACAAGCCTATAAAGTTGCAAAAATTCCCGTCCAAAATGGCTTGTGTTTGTGAGCCAGTTATGATATTTGCAATTTTTAAAATGATTTCATGTAGAGAATCAAAATTTATCGAGAAATATATCAAATATTATGAAAAGCAATAAAAATTGACAAAGATACAAGCCTATAAAGTTTCAAAAATTCCCGTCCAGAATGACTTGTGTTTGACGAGCCCGTTATTATTTTTGCAATTTTAAAAATCCTATCATGTAAAGAATTAAAAGTTATAGAAAAATATATCAAAGATTATGAAAACAAATAAAAATTGACAAAGATTCAAGCTTATAAACTTTTAAAAATTCTCGTCCAGAATGACTTGTGTTTGACGAGCATGTTATGATTTTTGCAATTTTTAAAATGCTTCCATGTAGAGAATCAATGTTATCGAGAAATATATCAAAGATTATGAAAACCAATAAAAATTGACAAAGATACAAGCGTATCAAGTTTCAAAATTTCCCGTCCAAAATGACTTGTGTTTACGAGCCCGTTATGATATTTGCAATTTTTAAAATGATTTGATGTAGAGAATCAAAATTTATCGAGAAAATATAAAATTATGAAAAGCAATAAAAATGACAAAATACAAGCCTATAATGTTTCAATAATTCCGGTCCAGAATGACTTGTGTTTGACGAGCCCATTATGCTTTTTGCCAATTTTTAAATCCTATTATGTAGTGGACAGAATCAAGAAGACCTCGTTATCGAAGAAAGGTGATATGCAAGATATTATGAACAACACAAAAAATTTGACCAAAGATACAAGCCTATATATCAAAATTCCCTTCAAAAGAAGGTTTGACGAGCCCGTATGAATTTGCAATTAAAATGCATATAAAAATCAAACGTTAACAGAAATAACAAAATTGAAAACCAACAAATTTTGACAAAGATACAAGCTTTTAAAGTTTCAAAAATTCCCGTCCAGAATGACTTGTGTTTGACGAGCTCGTTATGATTTTTGCAATTTTTAAAATGCTCTCATGTAGAGAATCAAAAGTTATCGAGAAACTTATCAAAGATTATGAAAACCAATAAAACTCTACAATGATACAAGCCTATAAAGTTGCAAAAATTCTTGTCCGAAATTGCTTCTGTTTGTGAGCCAGTTATGATTTTTGCAATTTTTAAAATGCGATCATGTAGAGAATCAAAAGTTATCGAGAAATATATCAAAGATTATGAAATATATAAGTGATGGTCCGGAGACCTTTCTTGATAAATGATTAATTGTTTTATTTAAAATACATCTTATGACACTTCATCTTATTGCAGAAATGAATTTTCAACAATTTCCCATTCTACAAAGGGAATTAGATAAGGCCCATGCAACCAACCGGAATTTACATCAACAGCTACTCTAACTCACCCGGGAGATCCAGCATATCAAAGGAACCTGGATCGAACCGAAAAGGGCCAAGGTGGTTTACCAAAGAATGGAAGCAGCGCAAAAGGGGTGGGCCGGCGAGCGACAATTAATACAGAACTTGAAGACGCAAGTTAAAGGACTGGAAACAGCGCTGTCAGCAAGCCAAGACTAGGCAGCGGTAACTTACCCGCTGGTCTTCGCCCCTGCGCAATTGGCTTATCGAGATACGATAGTTCCGACAACACCAAAGGACAAACTTAACCGGCACCGGCCAGGAAGGGCCGAGCGTGCAAAACGTCGACGACTCAGGGAGGCAAATGTGTTGTAATCCACGAACACGAAATTTTTCTTTTAATAAATAATACCGTTGATAGTTCATAGTGCTAACTGACTCAATTCAATTGACGGATTCGAAGTATAACCTGAAAAATCACAACAACGGAAAATTCTTTTAATAAGGAACCCAAATAAATTGAAATCGAGCACAGGCCTTCTATCGGCAGCTCGTTGAACCCATGGTTCGTTTGGACAATTACAGCATTAGCAATAGCGCTCACTTTTTGCGGACGATCCACCCACTCGAACACAGTTCCAACGTTGATTAGCAACGGGTGCCGAGTGGTAAGCAAAAGGTTATTTGTATGGGGTTGTCTGGGTAGCAGCCATATAGTTTTCAGAATATCAACACCCACCATCCCACCAATAATAAGACAACAATCAAAGCCAAATAACGTAGACGATCAGAAATTGTCAAGAGATTAAGAAAGCACAGACAAAATCTGTTGTAAACAGATGATAGATTCACAGAAAATTCCAAATCGACCAACCCCACAACAAGGATTACAAGGAGTATTGATATTAATGACGTTAGTCAGCCTTACGGATGGATATCCTTTGAAAAGATTAAGAAGTAGAAAAGCGATTCGGAACAACAAAATAGTAGTTGTAAATGCTGATAAACAACAAATCAATATTACCTGTATAGCTATAGAGAAGAAACTAGCGATACCTGGTGAAAAGAGGAAACTAAACCAAAATCAACTATATTTGTTCAGAAACGTGATGTAAAATACGCGTACATGACTTGTGTACAAAGCAAAGATAACCAAAAATGCAGAGCGATAAGGATTTGAAAAACCAATTCAAAGAAAATGACAACAATGCCAAGAACAATTAAAATAAAAATGCACAATAACGGTGAAGAAACCAACAAAGAAAGAGAAAAATGTAACAAAGACTAGAAAAGTGAAGATGGAAATCTAAAAGACAATGAAACGAGGAAAACAACTACAAGAACAACAAAAAAGTCGGCAAAATCAACGCAATCTAATACAACACTAAGAAAATCAACAACTACAAACAAACCACAAGAATTGATGATGTCAGAAACGAAATGTCAATCAGTGCAGTGACCGACACATGGAAATACGAAACAATACGGAAACTAGAGGGAAAGTTAATTACAAAAATATTCAGGATAGACAGAAATTCAAGAATAAAAGTTAAAGGCAGAGAAATAAGGGAAGAAAAGAACATGACACTACGCTTGCTAACAAGAAAAAATACAGAATCAATATATCAGATATGGCAAGGATTATCCCGAAACTCTTCCCAAAGGGAGTAAGAAACAACAAAGGTGAAACTACGAAAGAAAGCGCAACAAGAAACCAAACCAATAGTAGGAAAGTATTAAGCAAAGATGACAGTCACTTATCAGAAAAGGAATCAAGTCACTTATTAGCAGTATTTAAGAGCGTGCAAAACCACGAAAACCCAAGTATGAAGACAACTAAATTAGAAAACACAACTTCAAACACAGTTAAATTATTAGCGATATCAGGAATTGTCACAAACGTGATAGTTATGTGGATAATAATTCAGTAAGTGAGAGCAACTGGAAAGTGCAAACAAAAATCTATTGGAAAAATAACGTAGCCGAAACCAGGTAACCCAGAATATGATAGTACAACGGAACTGAACAAGTATCAAATACCAAGAGAGAACGAAGTAATTCAAGATACGAACCAATACCCAAGTATGATATGGATGCAACAAATACCGTCACTAATGAGACCACTCAAGTGGCCAAGCCAAATCGATATATATCAAGTAACTGACGAGAGATGCGGAGGGATACGCGCTTTGCGTGTAGACCCTTTGGAGACGATAAAGTAATAAATATATAGAAATGTGCATATAATGTATATAATAGATATGTTTATATAGTAATGTATAAAATTAGTGTATAAATATTATATGGAATGAGTAAAATAATATCCGGTAATATATAAAAGTAGTATATAAATATTATAGTCGAAGAGCGAAAACAAATTAAAAATCAGAGGATGTGACAAGAAATAAGCGGAATGAGAAAGACAAGTGATGCGATATTACGTTTAAATTGAGAAACGAATCAATTTGAAGCTAATCAAGTATATTAAGCAGTAAAGCTTAGTTAGATAGATGAGTGTAAAACAAGGATCAGATCAGAATCAAAAATTGAAATAAACCGACTAAGAGGTACCGAAGCCACCAAAGAAATCAGAAACAAGAATAGACTTGGAGAGCAAATTAAAACCTAAAAATTTCAGTACAATCAGATGAAAGACGAAAAATGAGGAACAACGATAACAAACCCACGATCGAAGTAAAATAAAGCAGCAAAACAGTAAAGAAATTACCAACAAAACGGAAGCAATGAAGTAATGAATGAAATATTAAGCCAATGAAAAAGACGATGGAAAATAATTTGACGAAAAAACTGAATCAAGTAATGAGAAACTGACGAATAACAAAAAAGGACAGCTTACTGAGAAACAAAATTTGTGGTCATTGAGTTAAACGGAAAAACGACAAAGACAAAAAAATTAGAACCAGTAAAGCTCAATATAAAAAACTAAATGAATACAAAAAAGAGTGGAAGAGACTATAAAATCAATTCGAGGAATAGAGCAAGAAAAACAACCAACTGCAAGTGAAACTAGATGCAGCCAAACGAGACAAAATGAATATCACGGAATAGTAAGTCCAAACCGGACTGACGTTCAACACCGGATATGAATAAAGAAAGGACCAGAGAACAAATCAAAAACAACTCAAAAATTAAAAAACAGATAACAAGAAAAACAAATTGAATCAATAAAGAGAGAATGCAAATGACAATGCCAAGAAACGACAAAAGATAATGAGACTGAACAAAAAATACACTTAATCAAAATGGAGTATCGAAATAATCTTGCAAATCGTAAAAGGCAAACAAAGAAGATAAGCGATGTCAAAATAAGGTTAATAGTAATCACAGAAACGAGAAACCAGACATGATAATAAAAGCAACAGAGATAAAGAAGGGAGCGAAACAGAAAGTCAAACAACTACCCAAAATCAAGAGAAAATAATAACAAGCTCTATTAAAGGAACCTGAAAATTGTTATGAAAACAAGGAAAGCAGAAGCAGCATGATATTGGCGATGAGAAGGAAGATAGCAGTAATAAGCTCATATGTACAACCTAGCATCACTTAGAAAGAAGTCGAAATCACCATAATTAATCAATCGATGCAAGAATTACCTGTAGCAAATATGCCGAGATATGCAGAAACCCAAAGGATACCAATTACGGACTGATCAACTTCAAAAATACCCAATGCCCAAAAGATTAAAACAAGAAAAGTAAATAAACTATTAATCAAAGTGAGCAAAGCCCAAACTTAAAAAGATCGTACGAACCCTCAGAACTCTAGAAAATCAAATCTGAGAGTCATTAGAAAAGGAAACACCCATCAAGGAAACCATATTAAAATAATCATGGATGCTCTTTAGAAACCTTACAAAATAACAGGAAAGAACCGAAAATCAAGAGCAAATAGACAAAAATCGATAACCAAAAGGAAGTAACTCAAACCAACCTCAAGGAATCATGAAAAATCCCAAACCGATCAATTATCATCAAACAATCGAGACGAGATAATATGATAACGAGTCATCTATCCACAGAACCCAGTTGAACTTCATCCAGTTTCAAGATGCTAAAAAGTCAACAACCAAAAGCAAGAATATCTATTCACAACCCAAAACCCTAAATACACCATCAAAAAAGGAGTCTTGAACGAACCATTCTTTCTATTCTTTTATCTGAGATTCACTACGCCTGCCAATCGTCTAAACAATCGGTATCTAATCAGCCCTATATCAAATAGTCAATCCCCCAGACTAAACAAAATCTCAAAGCCAAATCGCACAACAGATATCGAATCGTCAAAAATCAGAACCTGCTGAAGAGAGTAATCAATCAGAAACCAAAGAATACCAAGACATTAGCGAGATGATTGAACTCATGATTAATAATGAACTAATGATGCTTAAACTATTAACTATTCTTTATGTGTGATCATAGCCGGACTGTATGTCCTCTTTCACTTCATCATGAAATCCATATATTGATGTATACTGTATGATTATTTTTATGCATGTGGGTTTTGAGGTCACGACCCTGTAGCTCGTAGACCCAATTGAATGGAAAATGTAAACTCTGAATAGTTCATAGCTTAAATCTTTTAGAAATTGCGGGTCGCAATTTTACGGGCCGCGGAGTGTTTTATGTTGGGCCAGAACACAAATAGCCTTGAGAATTTTTTAAATGCATCAGTAATACAACACGAAAACCCAGCACCAAGATAACTTAAAATACAATATACAACACCAACTAAACATTTTAAAATCCGAGAGAATATAAATAAATATAAAATTAAAAACATAAAAGTAAAATAAAATAAATACAAAATGCATACAAAAACATAACATAACAACAAGAAAAATTGGACCGTAAAATGACCATTTATATAAAAGTAAAAATTAATGAATTAAATGAATAAAAATAAAATATTTTTGGTTGAATAAATTTATTTAAAAATGTTAAAAATAAATAACCAATTTAAATTAAGAAGTTAATAAAAATTTAATTTAGATAACACAAATAATTTCAAGGTCAAATTTGTTTAATCGCAATAAAAAATAACACGCAAGGTTGAGGTCAAATTGTAGGTATATATACTGATGTGTTTTTACAAATTTTCAGCACAAAATTGACAACCAAATTTCAACAAAATTGACAGACTGTTTACAGCCAAATTGACCAGACAAGATCAGACCAGAATTGAGAGGCTGTATGCAGAGAGAAAAATTTAATTCTACTGTTAGCTGTAGCTGGTCAGATTGATTTTAAATTACTGTTGTCGATTTTCTTTCCTGTATAATTTTTCAATTGCCTACAATTATGGAATTTTATGATATGAAATGAAAGGTTTATATGGAGAATCTTTATGGAATTTTATGATATGAAATGAAGAGTTTATATGGAGAATCTTTATGGAATTTTATGATATGAATGTAGAATTTATATGAAGAATATACGATCTTGCCTCGAAACTTTTATCAAATTTGGATGGTAACATTTAATTTTTTTTATTTTTTTTTCGGCCCACAGCCAAAAACAAACTGCAAGTAATTAAAATTACACATAACTATCAACTGTGTAAGTGCGTGTACAATCGCCGACAGTCGTGCCCGTGAAGGTTCCAGCGTGAGAACGCAGGAACCCAAAAGACAAATCATTGAATTAAATAGTGAGAGAGTAGCTTGAAAGTGGGTCTTTTGGCTCAACTTTCTTGCACTTAATTTCGATAAAATCGACATAAACATTTTAACAACATTCGGCTCAAAATCACTAACACCGAATAGTCCAGTGGGCACTCATTAACTATGAAATGAACATACATAGATCTTAAGGACAAAGAGAGGGAATGGGTAGCGGGGAAAATAGCGAAATCGTTGCAACAGTTAAAATGAATAGCCATCGGAAAAAGATTAATCCGAACGACCAAAATCATGAAAAATAATGTTTTTTTAAATAATATATAAGATTTAAAAAAATTATGTCGAATTGAAGCGTAAAATAAGGGCGGAACGCTGCTCAAATTTTCCGAATTGATTAAAATACTTATAGAAAATAGTAAAGTAAAAGTGGAATGTTGTTCAATTGTGAGTATAATATCCTAATAAAACTGTAAAATAAGGGCGGTATGCTGCTAAACTTTTTTGAACTAACAAAAAATAAGGATGAGTTACGGCTAATGTTGTATATCAATAAAATATTTTTTTAAGCCGAGGAATTAGGACGAATCCCTATACAAAAATTTGATAATAATAAGGATAATGGTAAAGATAATGGTAATAGTCATGATAATAATGATAGTACAGTAGAACCTCGTTATAACGGACTATATCGGAGAAGGGGTTGTCCGTTATAACCTAAAGTCCTTTATAAGTAAATTTTCGTATCGACTCCGTAAATCTTCTTAAAAAGACTCTGGGTTAAAAACAATGTCACAATTGTTACTTATGCATTTAAAATGCGCATATAAAAGTTTTTTACAAGATAAAAAAATTAACTTAAAGTTGTTTAATTATTATCCCGTTTTTCATCTTGGAAGTTCGTTTTTTCACTATCTAATTGTTTCGGGCATGAAGATGTAATCAAAAATGAACCGAAGGTTGTCTGTTTTAATAGCGCTCGTTGTTTCTTGATAGTTAACTCTCGAAAAAGGCGAAAGTGCATAGAATATTGTTGGAAATCACTGTCCGGCGAAGTGTCAATAAACGCGATCAGATAGGCAAGGTGAGAAGCGATTGTTGATATTTTTACCCTTCGAGGTGTGTTTTCTTCAGTTGTTGATTCACTTTTTTCGCTGTTTTGCTCATTTATAAGCAGATCTGCTATTTCACCCTCAGTCATAATATTATAGCCAGGATCATCTTCGTCTATTTCCAACCATTCGTAAACATCATCCTCTGCTACTTTAGTTTCCCCGTTATTTTGTATCACCTCATAAAAGTCACGAACTTCAATACCATCAAGAACAATATCAATATCTTCATCAATTCCATTAAAAAGATTTTTCCAACCGTTTGTTAGTGTCAGCTCTTTCACTTCTTTCCACGCACTGGCAAAATTAAAAATTGCAGATTTAATATTGTAATTTTTCAAATATTGTACTGTGCGTTGACCTCTTGTATCTTCTTCCTCTTTTTGATTCAAGCACACAACCATCACTTCATCTAAAAACTTCTTGCGATAGATTCGTTTTGTTGCTAATATAATTCCTTGATCCATTGGTTGAATGAGAGCTGTTGTATTTTTTGGCAAGAACATGCAAGTAAATTTGCCATCTGGTGTTCTTAAGATACTTTCTGACGGGTGCGCAGGACAATTATCTAACAACAAAATACCAGTAGCTTCTGCAGGAAGAATTCCAAGCTTTTCATGTTGAAAATTTTATAACATCTGGAACAAAATGATTAAAAAACCAATTTTTGAAAATTTCTGAAGTAAACCATTCTTTTTTTAGAATTGTAATATACTACCGGCAAAGAATGCATAACATCTTTTAAAACCCGAGGTTTGCAAGATTTGCCAACAATCACAGGGGTTAATCTATGGCTGCCATCTGCGTTTGCACAAAGCAATACTGAAATTCTATCCTTACAACTTTTTCTTCCTGGTGTATTTTTATCGAAATTATAAGCTTGAGTATTCTCAGGTAAAGTGCGCCAGAGTAGACCAGTCTCGTCAATATTATAAATCTGAAACTTTGAGAAGTTTTTAGCAGTCAAAAATCTTTAAACATTTGTCTGAATGGTTCAATTTCTTCCACTGCACAACTTATTGCATCGCCATAAATCCGTTTGTTTGATATTCCGTGTCTTTTTCGGAAGCGCCACAACCATCCATCACTTGCTTTAATATTTATATTCATTTACTTTCCTAACTTGATTACTGCAGTTTTTAGCTCAAGAGCTCTTACTGGAATTCCACAGGAGCGTTGTTGAATGTACCACTTCATTAACGCCTCTTCGAGCAATGCATTTTTTGCAAATCTCATATTTTTACGTTCATTGTTCATATTCCCTACATCACAGAGTAGTGCAAATTTATTTATTCTCTCGGCATTTTTCTTTATATCTGATACAGTTTGCTTCTTTATATCATACTGTTCACATATGCGAGAAACAGGAACACCTGATGCTAATTTGTTAATTATTTCTAATTTTTGGTTGATACTGAGCATTGTTCTTTTTCGTTTATCCATTTTGACGGTTAAGGAACAGCAAACTATTAGTAGAAATAAAAGATTCTTTAATTGCACTAAAAAAATATACCGCAATGTATAAAATAATCTAATGTAAAAAAATAGGGTTTTATTTCTTATTCTTAAAACAGGCCACTATTTTATATGAAGGCTATTCACTTAAAAATACAATCAATATTGTTATTAGGAGGTTCATCCTGTAAAACATTAAAATCAGTTTTTGTTTCCATAAATTTTATTTCAATAAATATCAAACTCGAAACTTATCTTCTTTAATCTTGCTTATTTAAACAAATTTTCTACGAAGATATTTTTAATTAAAATATCTTCTTATTTTGTTTTTTTAAAAATTAATCTAAACTTTTAATTTTTAAAATTTTCAATTTAAAAATTTCTTCATCATAAAACTTCCTCATATCCCCCTTCTTAAGAAATTTTTAAGTTTTTCCACATTTCTTTCGATCCTTTTTCCATCTTCATTTCTTAAGATGTATCGTCTGTCATGCACTTTCTCTATCACTTTGTACGGACCTTCATACCTGTCCTGGCCTTTGTGCCGTGTTTCTACTTTTACTAATACTTCTTCTCCTACATTGAATTTTCTCCTTGTTTGTTCTTCTATTTCTTCCTTTATCGGTATTTCTTTGGACCCGTACCATTTTTCCCTGCTAATCTTTTTCCAAAAACTATCTCTGCCGGGCTTTTCCCTGTCGTTTTTTGTTTGGTTGCATTTAAAGTGAATTCGACTTCTGGTAATATCTCTGCCCAATCCGTCTTCTTTCTATCCTGTAAAGTAGCATTTATCAAATCCCGTATTGTCCTGAATTGTCTTTCTATCTGACCGTTTGTTTGGTGATGGTATGGACTCGAAAAACATAATTTAATCTCTAACATCTTTGTGAATTCTCTCATCATTCCTGATTCAAACGCCTTTCCGCAATCAACTCTTATCTCTTTTGGGCATCCAAATCTTAAAATCCACTTTTCTAAAATCGTTTTCTTTATTGTTTCTTCGTCTTGTTTTGTTATCGCTGTCAAGACTTGATACTTACTATACTGATCTATTATGCCCAATATATACTTCTTACGTCCTTTTGTTTCTGCCAACGGTCCACATATATCTACGAATATGATTTCGAACATTTCCTTCGAATCTTGTCTTTTTACTGGTTCTTTCGTTGTTATTGTTAAATCCTTGGTTTTTTGACAAATCTCACAACTTCGAACAATCTCCTGAATCTTACTCCACAGGTGTTTTCCAACATATCTATCTTTCATATAATCGGCTATCTTCTCGACTCCAGTATGACACAATAGTCTATGTATTTCCTTTATTGTTTCTTGTCACTCATTTTCAGGTATCATCGTTTTCTTTCGTACTTCTTCTACAATTCCATGTTGGATGTTGCTTCTTCCCTCTTCTCTGATCGAGTCTAGTAATCTTGTTTTTATCTTTCCTTTCTTAGCTTCTTCGTGGGCCATTTGACATTGAACACACGTGTCACATTTAGTTCTCGACACCATGTCTGCATTTTGGTGATTAATACCCTTTCTGTATTCTACTCTTATATCTAAACTGCTCAAATAATTGATCCATGTTTGGAATTGTGAAGTAATTGGCTTCTTGGTTGTCATCATAAACGTGATTGCCTTGTGGTCTGTCCTGAGCGTGAATCTTCTTCCGTAGAGATAGTGCTTAAAATGAATGCAAAAATAATATACCGCCAATAGTTCCTTTCTTGTAATACAATATCCTTTCTCGTGGCTCGTCATCGAGTGTGATCCATACGCAATTACTCTTTCCTTTCCATCTTTATCTCTTTGTGAAAGTACTGCTCCAATGGTATCGAAACTAGCGTCGGTATCTAAAATGAGACCTTTTTCAGACCGGAAAACAAGATATAGGCGCCATCGGAGTGCTAGTATCAATCCCTCAAACACGCTATTCGTTCCTTCACTCCATTCTAATTTTTTGTTACTTGGTCCGCTACATAATTGTTCTAACATCCTTGCCTTCTTTGCATAATCACTGAAAGCTCATACATAATTGCAAAACCTTACCAAAAGTCGGAGGTTCTTTACGCAGTTAGGCTTCCCCAAAGTTCTGTATGGCCTGAATTTTTAGATGGATCTGTCTGTACTCCTTTCCCCCTTTTTTGCTGATTATGGTGTCCTAAGAATCCTGATTTTCTTCCTTTATTATTTGGCATTTTTCCGGATAACCTCCTTAGCCTGCTCTCAACTACGCCTTTAACACTTCTCCCGAGATTGTAACTAGTGTTTCTCTTTACTGCTTGAATAAATCAAGAGTCGTCCAAAGACACCGTATTGCCCCTTTAGTTTGCCTAAATACTTGGTCATCATTTCCTGGAACTACGGTGCTGCTGCAATTCCAACCGGCATTCGTTGAAACAATATGCCGTCTCTGTTGAGAAAGCTGTTTCCCCTGCTATTCTTCTTCTAGTTACTGGCAAAGTACATACCCTAGATCGAGTGAGCGAAAAAGACGGATCCTCGCTAACAAACCAACATCTCGTCTACTGTTGGGCATTGGACCAATGCCTGCTCCTCTGTACCGGCGTCACCTGTCTAAACGTCCAAAGCATGATCTAAATCCTTTTCCTTTTTCATACACCAATTAGCGAATATTTCCATGGAGAGTGAATTCGTATACATCCCATTTTGCCGAACAAATTTTATATTGCTTCAATCTTGATCCAAACTTTATGGTGGCGATATGGTTTAATGTTAAGTCGGCTCACCCCTTGTCAACTTCTTGTTGTACCAAAGGTGTTACCCACATCCCATTTATCGCCATAAACACGTCCCACTGTCGTGTATACAATGTTCCTTTAATGTTGCTATCCTTCACTTGAATCTTAACTGCCCAACCTCGTATAATCGTCCGTTCACTCCTTTATTTTTCTGCAAATTTTGCTTCCAATGTTACAAATATAGTTCTTGTCTTTTTTCACTAGCCTCGAATATCTTTAATTTTTAACCATTCTTAAAATAAACCAAAATGTTTGTAATTCCGATCCCTCCAATCACGTCGGTGCCACTTTCCCGCCACAAGAAAAACTCCTTCGAAACCAATTTCAATCGGACTCACCTTCGTTTTTCCTATTTCGCGATCGTACTCTCGTTGGCGCATCGACTATCCGTCACTTTCGTCAATTTGTCCGTACTGAAACAGTCACACTCATTACATGACTTGCCCCAAAGGTCTAATAAACAAGTCGAAATTTCCCCATTCCATCTACTGTGTAACAGGCCTTCCTTGCATCGACCTACAAAATTGCAACACACCTCTCCCGTTTGATGTTCCCATCTCTCCACTTCCCCTTCAAACATTTCCTCTTTAGGAACCGTAACTTTCTCCTCCCTTCCAACATCCCCACGTTTCTGCCCTTGAGGATCACCATACAAATTCTTCTGTTCTAGAACACGTGGCCCAACCACTCCCTACTGGGGAGCCCTGTGTTTGGGTACATCGTTTCCTAAAATTATCATGTCATCCTTGCTCTACACACGATTCCCTTTCTTCTCATTCCTCCCATACATTACTTCGACAGTATCTGTCCGTCGAATCGTTGCCTCCTCCGCTTGCCCGACCTCATCTTGCAAGCAACATCCTCGGATCTATGACATTCTGCTACATCTTAACAGCGTATTCCTGACACAACTTAATAAGAAACCTTTTTCCACACCAAACATCTTGACGCTTTTTTATCTGGACAGTTCACTATAGTCCGCTCTATACATTCCAGCAATCCTATTACCTTATTACAATCCAATTTCGGTCTAACATTGCTGCATAAACCAGCATTCTGCATTGCCTTCGGATACTCTTTTCCCTCTTTCTTCTGTATTGTACTCTTCCCTTGGCCGATAGACCACTCTGGCGAACTTTCATACGCTTTAATCGTCTCGTTTTTGCTTGCTACCTTTGTCCATCGAGGATTAGCTTCCTGATTTCTTCGTCTTTTTACTTCCGTAGTATCACGTCTTCTCAACTTCTTTATTCTCCGCACACTATTCAACATCCTTTGCGTAATTCTTTTGGAATGTCTTGTATTTCGAACAACCGTACATCAACAAGTCCTCCAACCTTTTAAAAAATAACGTTCTATTACATTCACCCTTCCGCTGTAATCAACAAGTTTGGAGACCTTTAAAAACATCTCTTTCAACGATCGAATGCCAATCGCAACCTAGCCTGAATCCTTCGGCTTTCAGTGTTTTGGCGTACATTCCAGGAGATCCCTCAACATCATGCAAGATTTAATCTCTGGTCTTCTTCGCGTGATTCCCTTGGCGTCGAAATAAACGCATCTTTAATGAACTCTTTCCAAATCGGCCCTTCGGCAGAAATACCCTAAAGTACCATCTTTGGTGATTGCGCCGGTTTACCGCTGCGACCATATTAGGCAGGTTCATCCCAGTACAAACCATTAAGAATCCATTTGTTTCCCAAAGATTTTATTCATAAATATCAACAACCCGAAACTATCTTCTTA